>MAYD01610008.1:0-12765 GCA_001909325.1 Ruellia speciosa
TGCCCCATGATCCGAATGTTGAACAAGGTGAACAGATCAATGTTACCGGAGTAGGAGATACAAGGAGAAATGAGCAAGGAAATGGAAGTAACCAAGGAGGAACAATCCCTGTGCCGGTGAAACAAGTCCCAAATCTACCACAAGGTACTCAGAATGTCCCTCCTGCAAATCAACAACCATATCCTCAATACATGCCTTACTATCCTACCCATCAAAACCTATTCCCATACCCATACTACCGTCCCGCTAACCCGCAGACCCATTTTACCAATACAATCCCAATGAATTTCCGCAGCCGCAATTCCTCCAGCAACCGTTTTACCAAAACAATCCTAACCAAGCAGAACAACCAAGACCAGCCCTGCCACAAATACCACAACCAATTCGCCCAAATCCTGTCCCAGTTCGCGCTGTGAGGGATTACATGAGACCCGTGGTGGAGCCATTCTTAAATGTTCAGGGGAGAGTAAATATCCCAGCTCGGCATTTTGAAATCAAACCAGCATTGATAAATATGGTTCAGAACAATCAATTTTGTGGTGCTAGTCACGAGGATCCGCACACGCACCTACAAACTTTTCTTGATTATTGTGATACCATTAAACATCATGAAGTGCCAGCTGAGGCGATCAAGTTGAAATTGTTTCCATTTTCACTGCACGGTTCTGCGCGACAGTGGTATCAGGCATTGCAACCAGAGCAGAGAAATACATGGGAAGAATTAGTTCGAAGATTTCTTGAAAAATTCTTTCCAGAATCCAAAGTTAATGAATATAGGCATCAGATTTCCAGCTTTCACATGAAAGAGGACGAGACGCTTTATGAGGCTTGGGAGCGATTCCAAGAATTACTAAGAAAATGTCCTCAACATGGTTTTCAAGATTGGGAAAAAGTTCGAATCTTTTACGAAGGAGTTTCAAGCCAGTGGAAAACGTTGTTAGACGCCACCGCTGGAATGAATTTACTAGGTAAACCAGCTGAGGAAGCTACCGAAATCATTGAAACACTAGCAAGAAACCGAGCTTCCTGGTCTACCGAAAGATCAAAGACATCTCCCAAAAGAATTTGTGCTATCAGTAGTAAAGATGATGAAATGAGGAAATGTATTGATGAACTAAACAAGCAGATGGCTGTATTAACTGCAAGCCAACCTAGTTCTAATCCACCTATACCTTTACCAAATCAAGCCCCAGTTTACCTAAATACCTTATCAACACCACAAGTCCCAGTACCTATCCAAACACCTTTACTCATACAAAGTCATGTACCTTTGATTCAGAATACACAACCTTTTGAAGATGGACCGTGTGGACTATGTAATGGACCGCACAGTTCAGATGCATGCCCATCACTTCAAGAAAGTTCTGAAAATTGCAGTTATTTTGGAGCATATGGTTATAGGAACCACCCAAACCTGAGTTAAGCCAACAACAATGTCCTGAACCCACACCAACTCACACAACCAAACCAACCTAACCAACAAAACCACTTTAGGGGATCTGCCCCTAATTATCAATCAAGGCCACCTTTTCAACAAAGTCAAGCCCCTTTCCCAAATCAAAATCAACAGCAAGGCCAAGGAAATCAACAAGGAAATTCAGTGTTTTCAAGAGTGAACAAATTAGAAACAGCGTTATCTGAATTCATCTCAACACAGAAGGAGACAAACAAGCAACTGCAAGTTTCGATCCGGAATGTTGAAAACTCTGTTTCTCAGATGGCCAAAGAACTCCAACAGAGGCCACCTGGAACACTCCCAAGAAATACCGAAGAAAATCCTGTTGAAAAGTGCAATGCTATCACTTTGAGGATTGGAAGATATTTGCCTGACAGACAAGGACCTACTGACGATGGAAAACATGCTGATGCAGTTCAAGAAAATGAGAAAGAAAAAAGCATTGTCGAGAAAGAAGCTAATGAGGAAAAGGATCATAAAGTCGTGGAAGCAAGAAGCAACAATAAAAGAAAAGGTAAAATGACTGCGGAGGAGATAAGGATGGAAGATGAGAAGATGAAAAGATCTATGCCGAAAATACCATATCCGGCAAGGTTGAAGGGAAGCATTGAAGAACAGAAATTTAAAAGATTTGCTGAAGTTTTCAAAAATGTTCAAATCACAATTCCCCTGGCAGAAGCTCTGTCGGAAATGCCATCCTACGCCAAATTTGTTAAGGATTTAATTTCGAAAAGGCGTACTTTACCTGCCGAGGGAGAATAATTTGTTGTTATGAATGCAAACTGCAGCTCTGTTATTCAGAAAACTATTCCTAAGAAGAAAGAAGATCCTGGTTCCTACACCATCCCGGTTATTATTAACAACCAAGATGCTGGAAGAGGACTGTGTGATCTCGTGTCAAGCATAAATGTCATTTCCTACCCAATGTTCAATCGATTGCAGTTAGGAAAGCAGGAGCCAGTCAGAATGAGACTCCAACTTGCAGACAGAACTCTGACGGAACCCATGGGTATTGTCAGAGACGTTATTGTCAGGACGGGTGATTTCCTGATACCTGCCGATTTCGTGGTTCTCGACATGGAAGAAGATCCCAATATCCCACTGATTTTGGGACGACCATTCCTGGTCACAGGAGGAGCCTTAATCGATGCAAGAGAAGACCAAATCACACTGCGAGTTGATAATGAAGAGAAGACCTTCAACATGAAAAGGTTAACGAAGTTTCCAGCTGACTTAGCATTTGAAGACGAGGTTAGGGATGATGTTTTCAGTTATAGTTTCACCGATAGTAGTGAAACAGAACTAGATAGTGCAATACTGTATGAGAGCGAGAGCATGAGTGATGTAATTTTCCACTATGAAATTTTGAAACAGGTACCACAGGAAGAAATCAATGCCGTCACCTTTGCTGATGAAGGTGACGAGACAGAGGAGGCCACACTGGATGAGGATGAAGGGACTGTCCAGACACAGACTCCCTCAGGTACGCTTTTGGATCTTAATTCTCCAACGAGATTTAAGAATCTTCCTTCTGTTGAATCCCCACCGGAGCTGGAACTTAAAACCTTACCAGCCCACTTGAAGTATGTATTTTTAGCTAAAAATAACAAACTTCCGGTAATAGTTTCATCCAAACTAAGCACTGAACAAGAAAATGCTCTGGTGGATTGTCTTAAAAAACATATTAATGCGATAGGGTGGTCTATTTCCGATATCAGGAATAAGCCCTTCCATTTGTATGCATATTATCCACATGGAAGAAAACTTCAAACCAGCCAGGCAACCTCAGAGGCGATTGAATCCTGTTATGCAAGAAGTTGTTAGGAAAGAAGTAGTTAAATTACTAGATGCAGGAATAATCTACCCAATTTCGGATAGTACGTGGGTCAGCCCAGTCCAAGTAGTGCCGAAAAAGGGAGGTATGTGCATAGTGAAGAATGAAGCAGGTGAAGAAGTAGCAACCCGACCAGTTACCGGTTGGCGTGTGTATATCGACTACCGCAAGCTCAACGAGGCAACTAGGAAGGACCATTTTCCTTTGCCATTCATAGATCAAATGTTAGAGCGTCTTGCATGTAAACAGTTTTACTGTTTCTTGGATGGTTATTCAGGGTATAATCAAATTCACATAGCTAGTGAGGATCACGAGAAAACCACTTTCACATGTCCTTACGGCACATTTGCATACCGACGAATGCCATTTGGGTTATGTAACGCTCCAGCAACATGCCAGCGTTGTATGATGGCTATCTTCTCAGACTTAATCGAAAAATGCATAGAAATTTTTATGGATGATTTTTCTGTGTATGGTACGAGTTTTGAAAATTGTTTAAGTAATCTTGAGCTCACCCTTAAGCACTGTGAAGACACTAACTTAGTTCTTAACTGGGAAAAATGCCATTTCATGGTCACAGAAGGCATAGTCTTAGGTCACAAAATTTCAGAAGTAGGGATAGAAGTTGACCGAGCAAAAGTTTCCGTCATTTCAACACTTCCAATTCCAAATTCACTCAAAACTCTTAGAGGATTTTTAGGGCATGCCGGTTTTTACCGGAGATTCATCAAAGATTTTTCTAAAATTGCCAAACCTCTATTTAATTTGTTGTGTAAGGATGTCAAGTTTGAATTTAATGACGACTGTAAAATGGCTTTTGAGAAACTTAAAGAAATGTTGATAACTGCACCAATAGTGCAACCACCTGACTAGTCATTACCGTTTGAGGTCATGTGTGACTCTAGTGATACAGCTGTGGGTGCAGTTCTTGGGCAGCATAAGGAAGGGAAGCACAATGTAATTTATTACGCAAGCCATTCCCTGAATGATGCCCAAGTAAACTACACCACTACAGAGAAGGAGATGTATGCCGTAGTCTTCGCTTTTGATAAATTTCGCCAATATCTGATTGGTGCAAAGACTACAGTATACACGGACCACACTGCACTGCGTTACCTTTTCCACAAACAGGATGCAAAGCCAAGACTGATTAGGTGGGTACTATTGTTACAGGAATTCGACATAATTGTGAAAGATAGGAAAGGAAAAGACAATGGAGCAGCAGATCACTTATCTAGGTTAGAACATGTAAAGAATGAGGCTGAAGTAAAAGAGAATTTCCCTGATGAGCAACTTTTTGCTCTTTGCCTACATGAACCAGCCTGTCCATGGTTCGCTGATTTTGTAAATTATCTTGCTTGCGGAATAGAACCACAATTCAAAGACAGCCAGCAAAAGAGAAAATTTCTACATGATGTCAAGCATTATTTTTGGGAAGTGCCATTTCTTTATAGAATTTGTGCTGATCAAATTATTCGACGTTGTGTCACTGAGTGCGAGGCATACGAAATCACAAAACAATGTCACGAAAGTCCATACGGTGGTCACCACGGTGCAAACAAAACTGCTTTTAAAATTCTTGAGAGTGGATTCTATTGGCCGACCATCTACGCAGACGCACAGAATTTTGTCAAAGCTTGTGATAGGTGTCAGAGATTAGGCAACATTTCCAAAAGAGAAGAAATGCCACAACAAAAGATTCAAGAAATTGAACTTTTTGATTGTTGGGGCATCAATTTCATGGGACCGTTTCCTTCATCTTATAACAATAGGTACATTCTGGTTGCCGTTGACTACGTCTCGAAATGGGCAGAGGCAGTGGCATTACCGACATGTGATGGGAAATCCGTGGTGAAGTTTCTTCGAAAAAACATTTTCACTCGCTATGGAATACCTCGTTGCATCATTTCCGATGGTGGATCACATTTTCTGAATCATACATTTAATAATTTCATGAAATCACATTGTGTTCGCCATAAGGTAGCCACGCCCTATCATCCACAAATGAGTGGGCAAGTTGAGATCACAAATAAAGAAATCAAGCATATTCTAGAAGTCACTGTAGGGAGATCACGTAAAGATTGGTCGAACAAACTTGATGATGCTTTATGGGCATATCGAACAGCTTACAAAACCCCGATTGGGACATCCCCATACAAACTTGTATTTGGGAAAGCTTGTCATTTGCCTGTGGAGCTGATCTACAAGACTTTTTGGGCTTTGCGACTCCTTAATTTTGATCTTGATAAAAGTCAACAAAATAGGATGTTTGAATTGAATGAATTGGATGAATTCCGTTTGCATGCCTATGAAAATGCAGTGATTTACAAAGAAAGAACAAAAAGATTGCATGACAGAAAGATCAGGCCAAAATATTTTGAAAAAGGTCAATGGGTATTGCTGTACAATTCTCGACTTAAATTCTTTCCAGGAAAGTTGAAATCGAGATGGGAAGGACCTTTTCAGGTTGTTGAAGCCTATCCATCAGGAGCTGTCAAAATCAAATCCAAGAGTGGTGAATTTACAGTGAATGGACACAGGTTGAAAGTCTATCTGGGACAAGTAAACAGGGAAGTTTCTCACTTAAGGCTGAAGGAGCCGGAAAACTCGAGCGAAGAATGAGTCTGGCTGCAGACTATAAAACAAGCTCTTGCGGGAGGCAACCTAGTTTATTTAATTATGCTTTCAGCAGATTTAATTTTAAATAACGGGTGTTAGTCCTTAGTTTGTTTTTGGCCATTTAACTGAACATTTAGAGCAGTTACGCTCTAAATGTGAGGATGTTGATTTACCCAGGTCTGACTTAAATACGGTATATCTATTGCAGGTAAACGACGCAAGGCATCTCACGCAAATCAGGTTCTATTTTCCGAAAAAATTATAATTTTTATAATACATCGGGAGTTAATTATTTAGTTCACTATGGTCTGATCAACCAATTAGAGAACAAAGAATACTATGTTAACTCCGGATTGATTATGGAATTATGATTTTATCAGACATACGTATCTGTTTGATATAATTTAAATTTTGATTTTTGAAGGTTTAAAATTTTAAATTAATATTTTAAATTTTAAATTTTTAATTGACAAGATTTAAAAATATATCAAGAGTGTAATTGCATATATCTGAAAATATTGAACTTAATTAATTTGAATTGGGAGGAATAATATAAACTTGTTCCAACAATTTAAATTAACAAGAATCAGTATTTTTAGAAAATTGGTTTGCTTTTTAGTTATTCTGTTTCCCTAGTATAGTAGTAATAATAATAATAATAGTATTAAATAATATCTGGTCTTAGAATAATTTTTGCATGGGTGCATCGAAAGATTCAGGTTAGATCGAAAGTTTTGAGTGCAATCGAGACTTTCAGACCTTCAATCGAGAGATTATGTCTTGCATCGAAAGTTTTTCCTTAAGATCGAAAGTTGGCTAGTAAATCGAAAGTCTGGAGGATAGATCGAAAGAATTTCCTTGGGATGAGGGTTAAGATCTGAAATCGAGAGTTCAGCCATATGATCGAAAGATTAGACCCTTAATCGAGAGTTTAGAAGTCCAAATCGAAAGTTTAGGGTTTTAGGGTCTGACATTGGTACTTGAGTCAGCATTAAATGCATGGCAGCCTTCCAGTTGGACTTTTGAGGCATGGTATTCAATCGAAAGTTTGCATTGGTGATCGAGAGTTTTGACTTAAATCGAAAGATTTGAATCGAAAGTTCTCCTTTCTTAACCTGGCTAAATCGAAAGTTTCCCTTTTAAATCGAAAGATCGCTTTGAATCGAGAGTTTCTGATTTTTTTTTGTGCCTCTCCATATTCGGTCTTTTGAATTCCTTTGCCTTATTTAACCGTCTTTTGGCCATTAACCCACTACCTTCACCATTTCCATCTTCGTGCACACGAAAACCCTCTTGCAAATTTACTGTTCATTGTCTGTGTTTACAAATTTTGGCTTGCATATCATTTTCGATCTTGTGACATTGCAATGGAGACTCCAAGGTAAGGTTCTTTATATGGTGCACTTGATGCGATTATGTTCATATGTATGGGTTCCTGTCGTTCTTTTATTAGAATAGTTATGGTCCATGTGTTGAGATTTTGGATATGTAAGATGTTGTACTATAATATAAATTTGATCCATGATGTACTGTTTTCACTGTTTATTTGAAGTGTATTTTGTGTTTTGGGGGGGAAATAGTGTTGACAGTTTTAGATGGAGGAGATGGACGAATTTTGATGAGGGAAATTGCACGAACAGTGTATGTTGTTAGGGATAAATGGTTCAGGTAATCTCTTCCAAAGGGATTATTTTGCTTGGTTCTGCGTTTGGATTTAGGGAATATTGTGGAGAAGTCTGTTGTACGCTTTTTGTGTTTAAGTTTTGAACAGTGGTCTTGTGAATGTTTTGATAGAGGAAATTGATTGGATAAAGGAATAGGAGTATTTCTCTTCATGGGTATACCTCAAGGAAATTGGGTGAATTTTTCTGCTGAAATAGAGTTGGAGTGCTAAATTAAGGGTTATGTTTTCTTTTTGGATGAATTTAGGAAAACCAGTATCTTTTCCAATAAGGACACTATCCAAAAAATTGGTTCCAATTTGGGAAGTATTTGCAGGCTTTCTTTTGGAATTAAATTGTCATGGGTTAGATAACAGGTTTGTAATATGTAGGAGATTGTTGAATCCCTCAGTTTTAACAACTTAAGTATTCAAACAATTCTCTACGTAAATGCAACAATTGTTGAAATGCATGATTAAAGGTGGACATAATAAATTCTTAATAAGTCGGACTACCTGCCATTGGGTCCGATTTATACAAACAAGAATGGGGTATTATAATTTAATTGTTTAAAATAATAAACCACCTGGCATTGGGTTTATTACATGATCAAATTTGTAGGAAATTGTATGATTGGTTATGACTGTGTGCTTAGTTGCAATAATTTAAAACCATCCTTCTTAAGCAAGAGTTAAAAATCCCTTGTTGTTTCAGCAACCCATTTTGAGGAACTTTGTGTTTATGAGAGTGGTTGTTGAAATTTTAATTAAATTATATTATTTTATTGAAGTCTGAGTAGATGAAATAATCTAATTTAATTAAAATTACCTCAGGAATTTTTGTGAGATTAATGAATCACATTTAGATGCCAAAACTCTAAATGTGAGGATGAAAATTAATAGCAACTGATGAAAGATTTTTATTTTCAGTGCTTCAAGGATGGATGTTTTGACCGCCAAAATTCAAAGATGCACTGAAGATCTGAATGCGTTAAAGAAATAATTTATGGATGAAGGTTTGATCTTCACTACAGATTTGTAGTTCCCATATGAAGTGGGCCCAGAATTATTGAACAAATACTATCCAGTAAAAAGGGCTGAAAAGAGCTTGGAATTGGAACTGAAACATGTTACAATGGAGCGGCATTTTTGGATAAGTGAGAAAGGATTTTACAACAAGGAGGAAGGATGTTTCCCACCTCGTGTTCGAATTGAAAGAATGATACATAGGATGAGAGTCCTAAGACAGAAATGGCCACGAGAAGTGAGAAGAGTGTTAGATTTACCAGTTCCAGATTTGACTACGATTTCAATTCCAAGGCCCCCTCACCCCGAGATTGAACAAATGTTTGATCAAGTGACAACACCAGTGAACAAACTGGATTTTTCAGCTTCTTGCCCGATTGAGCTCATGATCCCATTCTTTGGACCCCCAGGATTACTGAGTGAAAAAGGACCAGAGGAGCAGTTGTTCTGTGTGAAAATGGCAAAGCAAAGGTGGCTTGAGTTTTGCGAAGGATTTCATCAGTTCTGGATGGAACAATGCCGTCCAGGGAAAAGCCCGCCACCCGGTTGGTTAGCTAAGAAAATTCAAGGAGCCAGAGACAAATGGACATCACTGATGATTGACTGGAGTGTTAACCCTCATTTGCTGTTACAACCCTTGGAGCCGTACAAAACTCCAAGACCAGAAACACCATCGCATGGCCCAGAGGAAAAGGAAAATATAAGAAAGATGAAAGAAAGTGAGAAAATAGCAGCTCAGCAGAGAAGACAAATGCAAGGGCCGCGAAAACCAAGAAAAATGAGATCCTACCGATATACAGGAACTCCAGCTAGAACAGGTCAATCTTCAAGGCCTACGGCACTTTTTCCATCTCAACCCGCACAACCTGCAGTACGACCAGCACAACCAGCAGCCCCAGATATTGCTCGAGCACCTGTTCTTCGAAGGAATGATGTGGTTCAATTGATTCCACTCACGATGGTCACTAGTGATCTAAAGTTCCTATCAGATAAAGAAAAACAAGTGTTTAAGAGGTGGGTCAAGGTGCAGTATGAGAGGGAAATCAAGCTGGTGCAGAATGCTGATAATGACATGAGAGAAAGTGTGGAGGAGAGAGGAAGCATCTATGATCGAGACACACAAATAGATTTCGTGCTCAATTGCAAATTTGTGTGGGATAGAAGAGTGAAGCAATGGACTCAAGAAGAAGTCGCCAAAACAATCGGAAGACAAAACATCAGGAAAAAGAGGACTGAGAGTGTCCTTGAATTGGGGGCACGATTGCAAAGGGAGTTAGAAAAACGGCGCCCTGAGACAAGGGATAGACCTCAGCCTTCACAGCAGCCAACTGCAAGACCCACTGATGATGCGGATTCTGATTCTGATGATGGTTTGGCAAAATACTACAGATCGATTGACGAGGTTATGGAAGAGATAAGAATGAAAAAATTAGAAGAAGCTGACTTGGTAATAGAAGAAGTCTCTGGAGGACAAGGTCTTCCAGAATTTCAAAAAGAAAAAGATTCAGACAAACCTGCTACTGCAAGGCAGACTGATGACAGTTCTTCTGAGAGTGCTGATGAAATAATTGATACAGAAACATTGGTTGTCAGACGATCAAGAGAGAAAAAACAGCCAAGCGTGCCAGTGATGACTGTGATTACTGAAAGTCAAGGAGAGATAAGGACGACTGAGTCTGAGGCACCAGTGATAGAACAAATTGAAGAATCGCCGACTACTGATAGTCAGGCTACACAAGTGGTAGAACTGATAGACAACCAAGTTACTGATGACTTGGGAGTGCAACAAGAAACAACGATTGCTGTAGTAGCCTCAGTGCAAGTGGTACCTGAACCGGCAATGCATCAAAATGTTGACCCAATAGTTGATGATCCGATTACTGAAGATCGGGGAAATGAAGGTATAGCTGGTATTGGATGGACTGACATGTACAATGAGCCAGCGCTTGAAGATGGAACCGAACAAATTCAAAGAGCGGGAAAAGAAAAGGTTGTTGAAACAAGTGAGCCGAAATGGAGAAAAGAAAGAGGACCGGAGACAGTAGACCTTGGTGCAGTGGATGTGGGAGAACAGTATGCTCTATTTGATCGCATTCAAGGAGAAGTGGGACCGTCAACAGTACCGATTGATCAGGGTCTTGTCAGAGAGATATTGGCAACGATGACTCCAAAACAGCAATGTGAAATGATGGAAGATTTGGCTACGGACCCGGTGATACCTCCAGCTGGACCGATGATTATAGAAGATGAATTACCAGGAATGCAATCGGTATTGCTAGAGCAAGCAGCACAATTTCAAGAGCAAGTACCGAGACCTGACGAGCCTAGAGCAGATGCGCCTGAGGGTGTAAATGAATCACGAGGGTCGGTGGCGGGATCATTTCAATCCAGTGAGTATTATCAGGAAACATCAAGCAGAATCAGATTGAAAGGATCTAAGCCGCCAAAGTTGATTGAGTTGGAACAAGGTAAAGAAGATGAAGATTTGGAGAGGAGATTTAACAAAAACGCTCAAGCCTATGCTGAGTATATGAGAATGAGCAAGAGAGAGGTGATATTGGACAAGGGATTCGAGCCCACCCAGCTTAATCATGGATTGATCTCATATATGGTAAGAAAACAAGGTTGGGAAGGGTTTTGTACTCATCGTACTGAAGACTCAAACTGGGAATTACTGAGAGAGTTCAATGCCAACCTAAACTCAACGAATGCTACTTCATGGGTTAGGGGAAAGACAGTCCAGTTTGATCTAGAAACTCTTAACCGATTTCTGGGTACGACAGATCAACAAACAGAAATCACCTATGATCTTTTGACAAAGAAGAATGCAAGGAAAGGTGAGCAATAAGGGATCTACAAAAGGATAGCCTGGGGGATGTGCGGGGGATCACCTACGTATCTTCAGGGTTATAATTTCTCGGATACTGAAGTTCGAGTAGAATTGAAGCCATCTTTGGATTTCTACTTTGCAAAGATCAGACCGGTTCTGCATATGCATAGGGTGAGTGGACTTATTTTGTTTGGGTTGTCTGAGATTCTGTCGGGAAAGAAGGCAAATATGGGTGAGATTATCAGTAAAACGATAATCGATAAGAGAGAAGGATTATTTACACACCCAAATTTGATTAGAAGACTATGCGAAGCAAAATGTGTCAATATGACTGAGTTCCCTGCAAACAAAATCTTGCCTATAGGAGGACCAATCCCTTTGATTGAATGGGATCGGCCTGAGTTCCAAAATGAATTAGGAAATCCGACAATTGGGGCACAATCAGTGGCGGAGCAATCACGAGCACCCTAGGGATCAGTCAGAGAAGGAAGAGTATCCCGAGGTAGAGGACGAGGTCAAAAACGGCATAGGCAGGAGACATCCAGAGAAGAAAGAACAGAGGGTGATGACAGAATTCCACCACTAACTAGAGCACAAACAGAAGGATTGAGAGAGCCGAATCAGGATGCACAAACGGTGAATCAAGGATCGCAGGCAGCGTCTGAATTCCAACAAACAATCCTAACTATGAATGAGACTCGACTGAAGGAACGGGAGATGGAATTGCAACATCAGAGAGAATTGGAAGAGATGAGAGCTAAAAGAGAACAGGATTTGGAAGAAAAGAGAGCTCAAAGGGAAGACGAGCGAGAACAACGAAGAATGGATTGGGAGAGGGACAGGCAGAGCGAGAGTCAGGAATTTCAGTTGCGAGTACAGGGGAATTATAACACTTTGTTCGCTGTCTTGGCACAAAATAATCCGAATGTGGTAGCTGCGCTTGCACCGACTCTTGCTCCTTCAATTTCATTTCCACCAAATCCACCTTCAACTTCTGCAGCTCCACCACCTCAAGAATCGAGTCGACAGAGAATCCCATCACCTCCAGATGCACCACCATCGTAATGAGCTTCATTGTACACATTACACACAATTCATCTGGCACATGGGAAGAAAAGGAACCAAATTGAAACGAAGATGAAGTGTGTGACTAATGTATTTAGAAGCTTTTGTTTGCATGCTTTTATAGTTAGTTTATAGCTTTTTAGTTAAGTTTAATTGCTTTCTAGAATAGATTTATTGGTTTCAATAACCTGTAAATGTAACACTTGTCTGATAGTGAAACATTTACTGCTTCCTTAGATTAGGTTAGATAGGGTGCATCATGGCATGATTGTGCA
>MAYD01610735.1:0-11694 GCA_001909325.1 Ruellia speciosa
ACGGTTGTGATTTTCGTTTTTCATGCATTTTTTATCAATTTTTACCTCTTCTTCAGACAATTCTCCGTTATTCGACATCTTCTCGCTTCCGTGATTGAAATAAAACATTTTTTTATCAATTTTGATGATATTTTAATGAAATAAAGGTAAAGAAAAATTAGAGTTTTCGTAGAGAGATTAAATCAAGATTTGTAAGTATATTTTAATTATAGAGGTATTTTTGTCTAAGAGGGGGTCGATGCCTGGATAAAGGAGTCAATGTTTATTAATTCACATTTTATACAAAATTGTAAAAAATTAAACACATTAATTGTTTACCAAATTTATGTTTTGTAAGCCCATATATTTTTTATAAGCATAAATTAGTTCCAACTTCTAAATTTATTTTATAAGCATATAAATTTATGATATTATTCTACTAGTTGAGCCTTCAATTAACAATATTTAAGTTGGGGGTTTTAAATTTAAATTTTATTTTTATTTCGTCTATTTTATTTTCCTTTGTAAGTAGCTAATTTATGGTATGAGCAAATACATTTAAGCATAGCGTTACCAAAAAAAATATGTATATATTAGGATGGAATGAGTAATATTAATATAACAATAAATTTGTTAGCAATAATAAATAAATTTCATAATTATCTAGAAAAAATGATAATTAATTGGTTCATTGTTATTTGTAAGGACATCACATCAATATCTTTAAGTAATGAAAAAAATAGTCACAAATGTGTCTGAAGCCGGTAAGGTTGATGTGTTAACTTACTTGAAGGTTTCAAGTTTGAGCTTGACCATTTACATTTTGAAGATCCAAATTTAAATGGGTCAAAATCAAATTGAAATCATCAATTTCATCGGTCAAAATTGACCCACATACTTTTATATATATATATATATATATATATGTAACACCCTTAAATTTAAAATAGAAAACTATGAGATGTTACTGCCACACCTTACAAGCTGGACACGAATTCAGGGGCTCACTTGTAAGATGCTAAGGAAATAAGGTAGAAAATAAATAAATTTCTCAATATAAATAATTCAATAGCTATCTTATTCAAGTCAATACTTAAATTAAAATGCACGGAATGATAAAAATATTATTTAATCAATACAAAACCACCAAAACTTAATTCGAATGCAAGAATGGTGAACCCCTTTTTTCATGCACGTGATATGATGCAACATCATTTAATCACTACCTTCAGCAAATCCTGAAAAAGAGAAAATAGTACATGTGTCAGCTTACACTGGTAAATTATTAAGAGAGTGTTTGGAAACAGCTTTCCAAACAACTTTAAGCTATTTGAATAGCTTTTAGCGGTTTGACAAATTCAAACTTCTAATTATAGTGTTCGGTAAATAGTGTTTTAAATTAATTTTTTGGGATCTAAAAAACTAATTTTGAAAAGATGGGTATCCCAACTTTTTGAAATAATTTTTAACTTTTATATATATTTTTTTATAAATTATTACCATATTTATATAACAAACAGTTATTTTACCAAATATCTATTTACAAACAGCTATTAGTCAAACTAGCTAAATCAACTATCAGCTATCTCTTAATCCAGCCAGGTAATCATTATCTAATTGCCAAACAGGCCTAAGCCTTCAATTTAAATATCCTTACACAGATAAGACTTTCAAAACTTAAATGACTTCCGACTTACTCAAAATAAATTACCAAACAAACACGACTCATTACACAATCAAGTTAGAGAAATAAAATGACTCCATAAAATAATAATAATAAAACTTGCCCAAATTTTTTTTTTATATAATATAATCAAATGACTCATTTATCAAACCAAGATTGGCTTGATGGACTATGATCCTTAGGATGCGAGCGCTCCTCCCTCTTCTGATGGCTCAGAAAGGAAGGTAACTTCAGTCTCGAGACGGACAAGGGAAGCAAAGGTAAAAAACTGGACAACACACATGCCAGTGCCACAACACGAGTGTTCTAGCCTGAGACAACTAGAGGACTCGACGTAATTAATTTTAAATAAAGGTGCAATTGCCAAAAGTGTCCCTGACACGGGTGATCAAATAGTATCTCCCCAAACACGAATGCCTAGGAGTTCGATACCAATCGACCGACTCTTAAAATAAAATATGAGGATACAATAATATAATAACATAATAAAATAATAATAGTCACAAATATATGATAGTGTTTATTGAGATTTGTACCTCAAAATTGTGGAATCTTTGCTGATTCAAATTTAGATTTTAGATTTAGATTCATATTCATTGTAAATCTTCTTCTGATTCAAGACTTTGTGCATGGGTTTTGGCCCATTGTTGATGCTTATATATAGGGCATATCTCGTTAGATTTCAAAACCTTTTCATATACCTTTCATAGCTTTCAAAACCTTTTCATATATAGCTTTTCTAGGTTCATCTTTGTAATATCATTTTTATTCTCTAAGTCAATATACTTTCGACAATGTATTTGGTTTTTCACGATTGATATATTTTTTTTCTTCCATTTGTGTTTGAATATGTTATTTTTCTTCTCAGATTGTGTTTGATAATTAGTTTGAGTGCATTATGAAAATCTTGGTTCCTTCGGGTTTTACGGTTGATCTGTGTTTGGTTTTTCACGATTGATATATTTTTTTTCATCATTTGTTCTTATTAAAACCTCACAAGTGGTATCAGAACTTGTTTCTGCATTTAACTACAATGTCTTTTACAAAGTTCAATCTGAAGAAATTCAATGGTTAACATATATGTGAATGGTATACTAGTTCAAAGTGGCCTGAAAAAGGCGTTTGTCGGGATAGCAAAGAAACTGGTGACTATGTTCGATAAGACTGGGAGGAATTGGATGAAAAAGCTCTCACAGCGATTCAACATATGTTAGTGCATAATGTTCTCTTGAAAGTTACTCAAGGAGCTCAAGGAGCAGCTATATAGACCAAATTGCTCGCTAACAAGATTTAGCTCAAAGAGCGCTTGTTTACTCTTTGGATGAGTGAAGGATCCATCATTCAAACTCACCTCGATGAGTTTAATGCCATTTCTATGGATCTGGAGAACCTGGATGAAAAGGTCAAGGATGAGGATCTTGCTGTCCTTATCATTTGCTTGCTGCCTCCCTCATACAAGAATTTCAAGGACATTATATTATATAGGAATCACGATACACTAACTTTAGATGAGGTTGTAACCAACCTCATGTCCAAGGAGAAGTATGATCAGGGTTCTACCTTTTCTTCATCGGACAAGCCAGAAGGTCTAATTGTTAAGGCCAGAAATTCACCGAAAAGCATTTGTGGGAGAAAGTTTAATCAATCCAAGTCTCGGGAGAATAGGACAAGCCAGACTTGTCTTTATTGCAAGAAAACTGACCATATCATAGTGGCTTCAAGTTGAAAAAAAAAAAAAAAAAGCAGGACCGAGAAGGTAAGCCAAAAGAAAATAGAAGAGAAAGGGATGTTGTTCATGAACAAGTTAGTGGCAAAATCGTCCTATCAGCACAAGAAGAAAGACACTCACGAGAGGAATGGATTATGGACTTTGGTTGTACATTCCACAGTACTTTGCATCGCGAGTGGAGTTATGCTTATGGGGAATGACACAAAGACCGATGTTAAGGGCATCGGCTCTATCCAAATTTGTGCTCATATGGGTGCATTCATAGACTCACTAATGTTAGATATGTGCCCCAGGTGGAGCGAAATTTAATTTTGCTAGGTGCATTAGAAGAGCGCGGATATAAGATCACCATTGACAAGGTTGTTATGAAAGTCTCCATTGGTTCCCACATTCTCTTGGATGGAAATAAAGTAAATCACATTTACATTCTACAGGGATCTACTGTTGCTGGCAATTTGGATGTTGCCATATCTTCTATATCTTTGCTTGGGGATTCAGGCAAGACTTCACTGTGGCACCAGCAACTCGTTCAGATGAGCAAAAAGGGTTGAAGCTAGTAACTAAGAAATGAGTGTTAGTTGATCATGCTATTAGCCAAATTGGGTTTTGTTAGCCCTACGTTTTTGGCTAGCAAACGAGAATTAGCTTCTGTTCAACTACCCGTCGTTCAAGTGGTCCACTGAACTACATATATATTTTGATTTATGGGGCCCTTCGCAAGTTCATCTGTCTCTGGGGAAAGATACTTTATGTCGCTGATTGATGACTACTCCCAAAAGACTTGGGTATTTTTTATCGCTAAAAAATTTGAAGTCCATGTTCAAGAGTTGTAAAACCCTTGTTGAAAATCAAATTGATCAGGCGTGTTGAAAATCAAATTGATCAGGTATGAAATTTTGTTTTGGCGAGTTTGAGGCCTTCTATTCAACGAATGGGATTGCTAGGCACGAAACTATGCCATATACGCCATAACAAAATGGAGTCACTAAAAGGATAAACAAGCACTTCTGGAGGGATCTCACAACATGCTCTCCAATGCAGGACTCTAAGACAAGCGATATTTGTGGGCAAAAGCGGTGTCTACTGCTTGCTATCTGATTAATCGAAGTCCTCAGTTAGCTTTAGACTTCACTGGAGAAATTTTTTCAACTAAACTTGTTGATTATTCTAACTTGCATATTTTTTGTTGTAGCGCTTATGCGCATGTTAATAATGGCAAGTTAGCGTCTCAAGCGATAAAATGTATTTTTATAGGTTATTCTCTTGAGCCTAAAGGTTTTAGGTTGTGGCATGATGTTAACCACAAACTCGTGCTTAGCCGAGATGTAACCTTTGACGAATTAGCCATGTTGCATTCAAAGCAAGAAATTGCTATTATTCATAAGGAGAAAATAACTAAGTAATCTGAAGACAGCAAACTGCCAAACCTCGAGGGTCAGTGAGAAGGTAGAGCACAGCAGAAAGAGTTGGTTACACCAACTTTGTCTTCTTCCACTAATGATACTTCTCTAGCAAAAAAATTTGTCATCGACGTGAAATTAAGAAGCCTGCCAGATATACAGATGATTGTATGACAACATTGGCTTTGTCAATTGCTTAAGACATGGATTCCGTAGATGAACCTGAATGCCTCAATGATGATATGTTTGGTAGTTCATTTGATAAATGGCTAGCGGCTGTGAAAGAGGAAATGGATAGTCTTTACAGTAATTAGATTTGGCGTCTTGTTAAACTTCCTAAGGGAAAGAAGCATTTGCTGTGTAGATGCAAAAATCTGGAATCCCCAAAGTCTAGCTACCTCATTACAAATTTCACTTGGTTGTGAAGGGATTCAGTTAGCAATAAGGTATTGATTTCAATGACATATATTCGTCCGTTGTTAGGCACTCTGTCAGTCCCCTATTTTTGGGTCTTCTTACTTAGTTTGATCTTGAGTTGAAGCAGTTGGATGTCAAGACCGCTTTCCTATATGGCGAGTTGGAAGAAGAAATTTACATGGTTCAACCTGAAGGGTTTGCTGACACAACGCTGAACATTTAGTATGTAAGTAAGAAAAATCGTTGTATGGCTTGAAACAAGCTCCACGGCAGTGGTACAAGAATTTGACTCATTTATGATAAGCCAGGGTTATTCATGTTCTCAATTAGATGATTGCATCTATTTTTAGAAGTTTGGTCCTTCTTATGTTTATCTTCTACTCTATGTTGATGATATGTTGATCGTTTTTCCGGACATATCTCTTATCAAGAAGTTTAAAGACCAATTGAGTAGCAAATTTGAGATGGAGTTAGGTGTAGCGAAACAAATTTTGGGGATGAAGATTTGCCTTGATAGATCCGCTGGGACATTCTGCATTTCTCAGAACAAGTACATCACGAAGGTCTTAAATTGTTTCAACATGAAAAATGCTAAGACAGTGTTTACTCCACTTGCTTCCCATTTTTGCTTGTCAGCAGAAGAATGTTCGTTGAATGATGAAGATGTGAAGTATATGGCCAATTTGTCATATCAAAGTGCAGTCGAAAGTTTGGTGTACGCTACGGTGTGCACTCGTCCGGACTTAGTTTAAGTTGTTAAGTATGGCAAGTCACTATATACATAATCCAAGGAATAAGCATTAGATTGTTGTCAAGTGGATTTTGAGGTATTTGAAAGGTATCAACGAACTTGGTCTATGTTTTAGTATTCTTTCAGAAAATGAAAATTCTAGCCCAATTCGTGGATATGTGAATTCTGACTACATTGACGATCTCGATCGTCGTCGCTCCCTATCCGCTTGCTTGTTTATTCTCAACAAAAACGCAATCAGTTGGAAGGCTCCACTTCAGTCCTGTATTGTTGTTTCAACTACTGAAGTGGAGTACATTGCCATTGCTGAAGGAGTTAAAAGAAGGCTATTTGACGGAAGGGAATTCTTGCTGAACTCGATTTCTCTCATCAAACTTTGAAGGTGTTCAGTGATAGCCAAAGTGCCATTCACCTCCCAAAGAATGGCTAATTTAATCAACAATCTCTATGATTGCGGATGAAATGTATACTACAAAACTTCATACTCAAATAAATATCCTATAACCCTCAAATCATCAAATAGATATTTTTGTCATCGATTTCTTCTCACTAAATGAAATGTTGAAATGTTCCTTCATGGAAGGAATATGCATGCCACGGCCTTGCCTAATCTCTCCTACACACTTCAACATCGTTTCAAACTTGGATTGAATTTAGACACCAATCATCGCCTATTGTCAGTCTCTATTGGACCCCGCTCCATTTAGCCCAATCTACAAACTGCATTCCACCATAAATATTATTGGCAAACCGTATGCCCACCGTAAACGCCATGGCAACAGGTGGAACTTGCTTGGCCAAGGTTGAGGCTTCAACAACTTGCTCCAGCCCATTCACAATTTGGTAACGGGCGTTTGAAGAGACAGCAAGAAATACTCCTACAAGGAAAGCCAAGTGATAGATGCAAAGTTTAACAAAGACAACAGACAACTATTATACACAGACATTCTAGGCCAAGAAATTATTAGCATACCCCACAATGCCGCGCTCTTCACTAATGGGGGCACTGGTATGTCTTCTTCCGATTTATGGATGCTCCTGTCCGAATATGACTCATAACCATCATAAACATAATAATTTATCGCATAACGCGAAAAGCCAAAGGGAAATAAATTGATTTCAGTGTTTTCAGAGGCAACAATTGCACAACAACTAAAATTCTCATATGTATTTTGCTTCTAAGGATGTAAGCCTAGTTTTCCAAGTCTAGTACGAAACAATCTCATATCTAATTTCAATTGTTTTCCATGCACATCTGAAGTTCCATAATTGCTTCTATCTCCAAGCATGCAGACATAGAGTTGTTGAACTTGAAACTTTCGTATTGGTAATAAACTTAAACTCAATGGACACCAAACCGAATTAGGAGGACAAAAGTGGATGCATGAAGATGAAAGAGATGAAATCAAAGGTCAAACTCATTTCATGGCAACATAAACAAAAATTTCTAAAGAGGCACCTCTTCGCAGTCATGATCATATTTGCAATGCCTTGGCCGATAATACCACACACAAACCCAACAGAGCCATACAGTACACCCTATACAATGAACAATGGCACAGCAATCGTCAGAACTAATTTCATATGATTATTAGTGTTGTGATAACAAAATATCACTAAAAATGGCTGTCCAAATGTGGTACCTTGTAAAAATATGTGGCAATGCGCTGCTGTACGGAAAATCTAACACCTGGTCTCTCAGCCTCAAACACACTGTTTTGGGTATGTACAGTAAATGTTAGTGAAACTATAAAGGTGGCTAAGCTACATCACTAGACAACACAGAATTGCAACAAGTTCTATCAAATAGGATGCAGATGCCTGCAATGAACTAATGAAGTATGGCATTTTGCATACTCAACACTTTGCTCACAAACAAGCGAATTTTATTTATTTATTTATTTTTATTTTTTTCAAAATTGAACTTTATATTTATTTGGCAGCCAAAGGTAAAAATACTTGTCATCTCAAGGAAATAATAGAAAGAAGAATCAAGGAAGCAAAGGATTTTAAACTCCTGTCTATTCGTATCTGAGTAAAGAAATATCCCTTGTTACAGGCTCTCTCTTATATGTAGGCAATAAGCTGAATCAAAATCGCATTCAAAATATATACCAGTTTCTGCTCTAGTAAAGGCAGCGCTTAGGAACCCAGGTCGAACCATGACTTTATCTTATTAATAGAAGATTTGTATTTTGTGCTAAAGCAGGACAAGCATGCAAAATTTGAAGCTTCAAAACCCCTTCTCTAATTCTATAAACTACATTTTACTGTTGAGTGACAAAGTACACTACAGAGTTCCAATTTTTCAGACACAACTTAAGATCATTGCATTAGGTAAAGTGTGATCCGGGCATTTATGCAATAATAATAAATGAAAAAACATGTTTAGCAGAAGAACTAATAGTAATATAGTCGTATACTTTAGGTGAAAGGGTTATTGAACATTCTTCGTTTAAGTCACAAGGAACAGGAAGTGGTTGGGTAAAGCATAATGTAATGACTTTACAACAAGTAATACTGTTAGAAACATAAAACTCACGGCTAACCTGCTGGGAAGAGCTATGGTAAATTGTTGTAGGCCTCCAAGAAAACCTTTAGATACAGATTGCCCGCCTATACGAGCATACGGTGCCAACATACCAACCAAAGCAATGTCAACAACAATACCCACTAACAGATCTGCTGCATACAATTCAAACTCGGCCCAGAAATCTTTTCCTCTTTTCTTTACTTCGGCAAATGTTGCACAACAAGAATCAATAACAATCTGCAACAAATCATATAAAAAACAGAAAAATCCTCAGAAAGAAAAAAAGAAATTAGAAACAAGTTGAGACAATGCTACAAAACCACAGAGTGCAAGTGCAACACACTTGATGAGGGCAAAACCACCGCAAGTTCCTACTCACTTCTGTTCCAACTTTAAACAAAAACGAAGGATCAGCCAGCATTCTGTTCCGAAGCATAGAGCAATATCTCATCAAAAATCCTAGAGGCCAAGCTGAGGCCTGCATTTTGAAAAATTCAAATTCCAAGAAAAAGAATCAGGAAGCATGTTTGGTAAAAATTGAATTTTGATCTCAATCCAATTCACCTGTAAATCCAAGTAGCGAGTAAGGATCAATCTGCGAAGGCCCAAGGATTTGGCAGCCTCCAGCATATCATCAGGTAGAATCGCACCTCGGCTTTCTGCTTCCATCAAAACCTCTTGGTACTTTATTATCGGGCCGAATTCCTCTTCCTCCGCATCGCTCTCGTCTCCCTCCCCGCCGCCGCCGCCACGTCCATTACCCCCATCATCCTCGCGGTCGCCGCCGCCGCCGCTGCCGGCAACAATAGCATCGAGTTTGGATTCCTGACAGTGTATCCGAAGTGTCCTTGTAGTTGTAGTGGGGGGAGTGGTAATTATAATCGAGGGCGAAAAGATCGCGGGGGAGTTGAATTGGGCGTTTGCGCAAGTAGAGTGATGGCGTAGGGGGTCGGCGGGGGCGGTAAAAGAAAGGGAAAGGGTAGACATATTTGGAATAAGGAAATGGGTTGAAGTGAAAAAAGGGATCGCCGCCGCCAGAGGGCAGTGGGCAGTGGGCAGTGTGGAGTAGGAACTTGGAAGGGTGGACTGAAGGTGGTAGTGTGGTACTCCGAACTAGCAGTATAGAGCTAAAATCACGGCAAAAGTCACC
Source organism: Ruellia speciosa (assembly GCA_001909325.1). NCBI lineage: Eukaryota > Viridiplantae > Streptophyta > Magnoliopsida > Lamiales > Acanthaceae > Ruellia > Ruellia speciosa. The sequence continues at coordinate 9,644 of MAYD01610735.1, forward strand.
GTCTGAATGTCTGATCGAGATGGGGGTGGCTTGGGGAAGAAAATGGGCTTATGGGCTTAATTCTAGCCCTAATTAAAATGAATGGGCTGGGTTGCTATATTATTATTTGTTAAGGATTATAACTTAAACTGAGTTCTTACCTACGTGTAGGTATGTTAGCTTAGTGTCTAATTAGGGGTGTGTAGCAATGTTAAGAGAACCGGACCGGTGATCAAACCGGTCAAGCGAGTGGGTCGATGGGTCAATCGGTCCAACCGATCCAACCGTGTTTAACCGGTTGGCCCGGTTTACTATTAAACCGGATTATACCGGCATGACCCGGTGTATTTCTTAAAAAAAATTCATATGTATTTAATATAATATTTTTTGAAGTAATGTCAAATTCTCCACATATTCAATACAACATAGACACATAGTGAAGGAAACATAACCATTGTCTATAATTAAAAGAAACACAACCAACAAGTCAACAACCATAACAATCGAAAATGGACGAAGTGTTTATACATTACTAAGAGACAAACAATCATCATCCAAATGTCAACAAAGTAAACAAATTACTCATCTTCCGAATAAAATCCATCACAGTAGCTACTTGCATACGCTCCTCGAGCTTCATCAAATGAAGACAAGTCTAATCCTTCGGGATACAGCACCGAATCATCTTCATCATCACTATCATGTTGACCATTACCTTGAACACCACCACTACCACCATCATCATCACCAACATACCCTTGCAAAATTTAAAAGTAAACCAAGTTAGTAATTTATGAAGTTTAAAAAGTTATTATCATTAATGGAAATTACGCATTACATACAAACTCTAGGTTCATTAGGAGTTTGAGTGGCTCCTTCATTGTGAATCATTTCTTCTAGCTCATCATTGTCTAATTCATTTTGTGGATCATCCTCAACCACCCAAAAATCGATTCTCTCAATACAATCAATATCAATTTGATCATATGGCCTTTTCTTGTTGTAAAGTCTATAATCATATAGAAATAGAAGGACATATTATATACATTATATACAAAAACTTTAGTAGACATTTTTAAAAAAGAAATTACGTACCTATTCTTCAATCGGAGATTGTAATGCACATAGACAAGATCATTCATCTTCTCATGCTCCAACCTATTTCTCTTCTTTGTGTGAATGCGCTCAAAAACGCTCCAATTTCTCTCACACCCTGAAGATGATGCGGTTTGACTAAGAAGCTTTATGGCAAGTTTTCTAAGATTTGGACAATCATGTCTAAATATTCTCCACCACTCATCTACGTAAAAATCACAAATCTTAGTAATATACTTAAATAAAAAAGAAAATACTTAAATATAAAAATTATTTCAAATGTTGTTAATAACATACCTGGGCGAGTAGTCTTTACACTAGTCAAAGCTAATTGCCTTCCAAATCCTTTCTCACGATCACGAAATATCCTAGTCTCCTCGACAAGCTTAGCACTACTAATCCCACTAGGCTTAGAATCAATGACATCAAGCAAGCCAGCCATAACCTCAGGTTTTTGAGAAAAGTTGCTCTGATCATATTGAAATGTCGGATTCAACCAATAAGCAGCGGCATGTATACTTTCGCGCAATTGATTATCCCATCTATCCTTCACAATGCGAGTGTAAGGCTTGTACAACCTCTTCTTATTTCTGAATATTTCCTTAATCGTCTTTCTTGCTCTGTACATCCCCTCATAAACATAGCCTAAAGCCGGCTTCTCATCCGAATCAACAATGCGAAGTAATCTCATGAGAGGACCAACAATTTTCACAATTACTAAACAATCATTCCAAAACTTAGAATCTAGAATGATTTCCTTTGTTGTTTGGCCTCTTGTTGATCTAGATGGTCTCCACCCATGAAATTCAGAACTAGTAACCAGAGCTTGTAAATCTAGCTTATGGTCATGAAGACTTTTTAAAGCAATGAATATGGTGGCGAACCTTGTTTCACCAGGACGTAATATTTCCATCCAACCAGGCCTGTTCCTCAACCAACCCAATGGCCATTTGTGATTATACAAAAACTTAGTGACG
>MAYD01610999.1:0-10305 GCA_001909325.1 Ruellia speciosa
TTTCAAACTTTCTACACTAAATATTCTGTTAAAAGAATGTATTCGTAACTTGATGGCAGCTCAATATCAGTTTTATGAACTAAAATTTTATCTTATAAGGATCGTGAACAGTGTACTGATGACATATTTAGTATATATGGAATTGGTATAATTATCCATTATAAAATAGTTAATTGTGGGCTATGAAGATACCCAAAACAATTAGTGCTAATAAAAATAAAATAAACTCGTGGTCGCCAGTACTACAAATTCCCTGACAAGCCATTGTCGGTCCGTCCCAGTAGTAAAATCTGAATGAAGTCATTTTCTGTAGTAATCAAAATGAGAACAGCTAGACGCGTCATGTTAAATTATGTCATAGCCGTCGTAGTACGTACTACGAGAAAAAAATATCGCCAAGAATTCTATTATTAAATTACGAATTTGGTAGTTAAGTGAAAACTCTATAAATAATTATTTACTTTGGTAAAGCTGGATTTGCATAGGAATGTGCTTTGATATTATGTATTGAATGGTAAAATATAACAACTCCAATCTGTAGTTGGAAACGAATTTGTGAGGACTCAGGCCATTCGGCAGCTGTCTTGCATGCCACCTGTGTTAGGATCTCGATCAGGTGTGATCCGAAACCATAAATGCGTCGATCCCGCTTTTAAAATCATAGTAAAACTAAAATCGTAAACTAAAAAATTTTAAAACTATATACTAACAACTTGTAGAAAGTTATAACTTTTAAAACTAATCACCTATGCATGCTAAAAATTTTAAACTAAATAGGCAAAACTTGTAAGAGTTATATACTTCGGCAAAACTAAGAAATATATAAGTTTAAAACTTATCGAAACTTGTAAGTTGAAAGGGTTAAATGAAAACCTTTTATGTTTAAATGATGTCATAGATACGTATAATTTGGGAAATGCCCTGTTTGGAAAATATGTTCTTATGGTTATTTGACTATGTTGATTTGCTGTGATGAGATCGCTGGTTATGAGCTGTGTAGAATTGCCACCCCATTTGGGCGAGGGGCTGTTTTGATATTTGAGACCTTGGTATCAACTGACTGAGAATGTGGTTTTACTCCAGAAAAACTTCTGGGGGAGATGTTGTTTACTCGGTCATTTTTATTAACTGCTGACTGTAATGCCCGGGAAAAATCCGCTGCCAGAGCCACGGTTTGTCACCACGGTATTGCCAACTGCGCTTGAATACCGCGGTTAGTCCAGAATTGGCCCAGTTGGGTCAGGCCCGATGTGTGCAGGGTTTCCACCCCTTTCCTAACCCTACTTTTATTTGTTAGCCACCAGATTTCCAGCAGCCCCATTTCCTCTCTAGCAATCTTGTTCGTACCTAAGGTTTGGAGGTTTCAAGCTACCGGAATGGATTCAAGAAGTTGAGGTAAGGATTTAATTCATGTTTTTGGAACATGTTGTTGGAAGATTTGGGTTGTTGAATGAGGGCCGGGATTGTAGGTCAGTGAGTTTTGGAGGATCTACGAAGGAATCGAAGCCTAGATCTTGGGGAAATCGCATCATGATATACTAGGCAAGGGTTATTTACAAATTTCATTGCCATCTTTGCATTCATCTCATCGAGCCGAACAATTGAGGTTCAGTTCCCGAGGAACCGCGGTATTGACCCGCGGTATTGGAATACCACGGGTGACACGCCTTTGAGTTCTCTATTCTGTCCATGGTATCAGGCCGCGGAATACGCATCCCACGGCCGAATACCGCGGTGTCCCCACCTTGAGTGATTATGTGCCTGGTTGAGTTCGTAGGTTGGATTGGTTAATAGAATGGTTGCATAGAATGGACTAATACGCCGTGAGGGTAGATAGATCTTGAATATGGATTTGAGATGGATTAATGGACTTGATTACTTAAACTATTAGAATATGAATATGAGTTGTTGAATCGTAAGGCATGATGAGTGACACTTCTTGTAGGCTAGTAGCCAAGGCATGTGAACTTAGTGATATAGGTTGCCTGTGATTTATGGATTGACTTGACGATGTGGTATTTGTTGTATGAGTCGTTATGTGGCCGTGCCTGTAATGCCCCGAATTCTCGAGTCATAACCCGTGCCTTTGTCGTTTTATTTCCACAGGGACCGTCGCGACTAGGAAACGTGTAAGTAGAGGGGCCTTTTGGCACATATCTTCCGAACCAGTTAGCCAAATCAGGTGAGACTTGTACCATAGTGTTCATGGCATTGAGAGCATCAATTGAACTTAGCCTGACTAGGACACGCGGTCCTTGACCGCGGTCCTTGCTTGACCGCGCGGTCGACCACGCGGTGAGAGGCGGCCGAATTCTTGGTTTTAATTCGGTCGACCACGCGGTGAGAGGTCGACCTACGTGTATTAGGTCCCTTTAATTCCTTTTTCATCCAAAAATAGCAGATAAGGCTTGGTTTTTAGGCAGCTTTGAAGAAACGAGTAGGAGGCAAGCATTAACAAGTAGCTCCCTTCATCCCTCTTTTTCTACCACTTGGAAGGTGATTTAGAGGTAACTTTCTTCAGGTAATATATAGTCCTTGCATCCCTCTACAACAATCATGGTTCAGTTTTCTTTGTTAGAGTTGGTATCCATAAGGAATCTACCCTCGAAGTTTGTGAAAACATGCTGTTACAGGTTTTGAATAAACTAGGAACTGATCTTTCCGGCCATTTTCCGATCACTTCTGTTTTGAATTTGAGGTAGTTGTCTTCTACAAAGTAGTAGCATCTTCTTTCTAGTTTCCTGAACATCTTTCAGTTTGTTGATTGGATTAGAAATGAGTTCTGTAAAGTTCTTTAAAGATGGCTGTTTCTTTAACTTAATTTCAGATTTTGAATTAACAAGTAGCTGATTTGGGAGCCGATTTTCATAAGGTTACACTGCAAAATTCAGGTTAGTGTCTTCATGAGATTTGTAGTCCCTGATCTGTAGTTTCTATAGCATCTTTCAGATTGTGATTTGGTTAAGAATTGAGTCTTGTAGGATCCTCACAGGTTGGCTGTTTCATCACCTAAATAGGGTTTCCAACCTTTGATCATAAGTGTTCAAGCAATTTTGATCCAGGCAAGAGGTTTTACCTTAAAATTTAAGCCTTTTTGTACATGTCTTGGGATGTTGACACTTGGTATTTCATGATTGATGCACTGGTTGGGGCGCGGTCGAGGCGCACGGTCTTCATGGACCGTGCGACCCCTTTGACACAAACCGCGCGGGGTGGCGCGGTCTTGGACCGCGGTCCTTCAGGACCGCGTGAGCTGGACCGCACGGGCTTCTGCTTCAGATTTTAGCATTCCTCTTGATCATTATGCACATGTTCTACCTTTTATTGTTAGCATGATTTAATGTTCGATATGCGTATACTTGAAGTGAACGAGACCTGCTAACGTTACCTCTTTTAATGACTTGAACGTGCGTTGTAACGTAGACGATATAGGCGAATTTATTGACTTTGAAGTTGTTGTTTTTAAACGGGTAACTAGATTGTGGTTTGAACCTTTGGCCCGTTTGGCCTTATTACGAATGAAACTGGTGTAAGACTCTGTTTGGACAACTTCGGTGTGTGTGTTGAATTTTATAATTTGAAATGATTGGGTTACGTCCTGGTGTGATTGCTTTTATGGATTGATGGATTGTGGTTTTGATAGTATTGGTTCGGGTTACGTTTTCCGCCGGCTGGGCGAGGCCCTGATGATTGGGCTTGTTTGATATTGGTATCTCGGGACTGATTTGATACGTGTGGTTTTTACTCGGTGATAAATCCTATGGGAGTGATTTGGTGTGTGTGAGTATTTTGGCAACACGGATTCGCTGACGTGTGTGTGTCGTAAACCCCAGAGCAGGTCCTTTGGTATGTGTTGGTATGCCTACTAACTTCTATGTGTGTGTGATTGATATGGTCTTGAGCGGGCCAGAGAACGAGCTTCCGTACCACTGTGATAATGCCCCGATATCCGGGAAGGGCTTTAGGATGGCCAGAATGATCACCCTCTATGGTTGCACGCTAGGCATACTCTGTGTTGCATTTAGGATAGATAGGTGGACGTTAGGGTTCACGCATCATGCGCATTGCATTACATTCTTTACGACAGTTAACCGAACGCCTGGTATGGGACGGGTGAGTTGGTTAACGGTGTCGCTTTCTTTTACTGCTTTACATATACGTTACTCTTGTGATTATTGCTGTACGCGGGGGATCCCTTGCTCAGCAGTGGCTGACCCCCGTGTGTTATTCTTTCAGGTACGCATGACCCGCACGAGTAGATCTGGGATGGGCTGAGAGGACTGTAGTTAGGAGTTTACTTATGCCTTGTTGGTGTGAAATATGACTACGTGTTTTGGATCTTAGTCACTTCTCGTTTGTAGGCGATGGACTTGTGGTGTACTTATTTTCTACGTTTCCGTTGGAGTGTATCTGTCTATGTGTTTAATGTTTTTCTTAATCAAAGATACTAAATTTCAGAAGTTGGAACCTTATGTGCTTACGTGTCTATGTGATTTTATTGTACCTGCCTTGTGTTGGCGACCCTAGATTACCTGGCCACGAGTCTAGGTTAGCTAATACGGAGTGGCACACCCACTGGGATAGGTGGGGGCATTACAGTGGCGAGCCATGTCTTATGTATGTATGTTGTTATTCTATTTCCCTAGTCGGGATGGTAGATTCTCCCTAGGTGGGAGCATATTTTTCGTACATTTGATTTTGTATTTGCTGAATTTATTTCCCTTTTCGGGATAGCAGATTCTCCCTAGGTGGGAGGATATTTTTCGTACCTTTGATTTTGTATTTGCTGATTCTATTTCCCTTGTCGCGCTACTTACCCGCTGAAGTTACGGATGAAGGGTACATGGCTGACCACTTTGAGTCTGGACTGCTGCCATATTTGAGCACAGCTATCACGGTACTGGGCTTAAGGATAGTACAAGAAAAGTATGAGAGGGCAACAGACCTCTCTCGTGTGTCCAACACTTTGAGAAGTGAGCAAGCAAGCAACAACATAGCTCACGATGAGCAACAGAGGAAGAGGCATAAAGGCGTGGTGATTCATGATGCCCAGCCTTTGCAAGTGATGAGGCGAGAAGGCCGTAAGGAACAGTTTGTCCGAAACAAACAATAGAGTTAGGGCAAGATGACCCTGACCGAGAGGTCCCAGAATGGCTGTAGAAAATGTGGGAAGCAGCATTATGGCCGTTTGTGCGACGGGACCCCCTTGGTGTGCTATAACTATGGTCAGGAAGGACATAGCTTGAGACGTTGTGCCAACCCGACAAAGCACAACTCTCGACAGACTCAGCAACAACAATAGTTGGTTGTTTAGCCGAATCGAGGGAAACAGGTTGTGCACGCCCCAGCTGTCAGGCCAGGGGCAGACTGAATGTCATGAACCGGAAAGAGGCAGAAGGACTTGCTGACGTCATAACCGGTACATTTTCGATCTTTAGTAAACCTGCTTTTGTTCTATTCAATTCCGGTGCTTCTTGTTCCTTTCTCTCTACTCATTTTACTTGTGCGTGTGACTTGATGCCTACTGTAGACATTTCAATGATAGTAGCTTTATCGTCCAGTGAGACCGTACCCTGTACCAAGATGTATAAGGATATACCCCTACTAATAGAGGGAACAGATTTCCCTATGGACTTGGTAGACTTTCCATTGACAGATTTTGATGTGGTGTTAGGCATGGATAGGTTGTCATGATGCAGAGCTCAGATAGACTACCAGAATAGGAAGATGACCTTAAGAGGACCGAATGGAGAAAAGATAACGTACCATTAGTATCCCAAGGAACCATCAATTAAGGTAGTTTCAGCAATGAACTTTGGATAAATGATTAGAAAATGATACCCAGTCTTCCTCTATGCAGATTTCAAATTGAATTCGGATTTAACCAACTTAGAAAACAGACCAGTCGTGAATGAATTTCCAGATGTGTTCCCTGAAAAAATTCCCGGGATGTCACCCGACAGGGAGACTGAATTCACAATCGATCTAATCCCTGAGATTGAATTCACAAGCGGTACACCCGGAGGTGTAAAGTTGTACAAGGACCTGAAGCAAAGCTTTTGGTGGCCAGAAATGGAAAGAGAAGCTGTAGAGTATGTGGCAAGGTGTTTGACGTGCCAAAAGCTTAAAATCGAGCACCGCAGACCAATGGGTTTGGTTCAACCTCTCAGCATACCCCAATGGAAATGGGAGTCGATTTTGATGGATTTTGTAACAGGCTTACCTCGAACGAGATCAGGAAAGGACTCGATTTGGGTAGTCATAGATAGATTAACCAAGTCAGCAGCATTCTTTCCGATTAAGGAAACCTGGACATCTGAGAAACTGTTCAAACTATATGTGGAACATATAGTGACTCAATTTGGAGTATCAAAGGAAATAATCTCGAACCGTGATGGCCGCTATCAGTCCACAGTCTGGAGACGCGCTGTAACGCCCCGATTCCCATAAACCGGACACATTATCGCCACACCTAACTTATAATGGAATCTAACCCTAAACTCCATCATAAGCTCGGTGCTCAGGCTAAACATTATAATGGATTTCAGGAAACACGGTCCCCTCTGATCGCTGCTTAGCATACTTGGAATAAAGAGCACATTGACATAGAAAGGTTTTAAAGTCTGGTTACAACTACAAGTACTGAAAGTAAATAAGTCTCACACCGAGACACGGCCAGAACAAGCCGTTAAAATGGAAAGCAGTAAATAAGTAAAGGTTCAAGAGTAAGTAAATAAACACATAAATCTAGAAAGTTCAAAAGTTCTCTCGACCTCACAACCCTCGCGTATTGGCCCGAACCCTTAATGCGTCGGAGGGATATCCTCGTGATCGTTGGTGTCACCTGAGAGATGCAACAAAAGCATCGTTAGTCGTGAGACTAAGTATGGAATACACACATCCATATTAATGCAACATACATGAACATGAGACGCCGAGGTAATATCTCCATAATACCACCTCGAGGTCAGCATTAAAATAATGCAACAAATATAAGTTGTAAAAATGAATGTGGTGCTTGATTTCAAAGGATACATGAGCAGTTGAAGACATGACTTCAAAGTATGCAACACACAACACTGGGTCCACAGTTCCTTCGGGTACGCGGTGCCATACATACACACTTGGAACTGCTAGCCAAGTCTTGGTAAGTATGGTTAATGTCAGTCTCACACACGACTACTTGCGGCACAACTCAGGACATTACCTTTGCGTGCTCACGTGGGCTACAGCGCAGGTAATCCCCACTTAGCGTGCTCCACAAGTAGGGGGATCCGGACATCTTAGAGTGGATGAAATAATCAACATCAACAACCAGGTCAAGTGTGGATGGATTCACCCGATCGACACACCATGACTCAAGTAGTCTCAATTGACATAAAAGAGAGGAACTATAAATCTAATAGTTCACACTCAACCTATTCTCAAATTACCGGTAAACCTCATGTAAGGGGAGCTACCCCCGATGAGTAGAAAGGTGCACATAAGGGAAGTAGACATGTTACTTTACTCTAAATCCCGAAATAAAGCTTAGGGTGATCAGTCCAAACCATCCAACCGATCCACTCCGTCATTCCACTTTACGTTCTTACATCTTTTAAAGAATGCGTTAGGGTTTGATTATTAGTCGTATAGTAATTCTTAGTATTTACCAAGTCCAAATCGACACAAAGATATAGATATGCTTTGGTAGTTATTTGGTAGGCTTAGTATTTTCCATACTGATCTAAATTTCATGCGAGGTGATTTATGCACGTGGATGACAGTTAAGTCACACATTGATAATAATCAACCAAGTATATAATATACTCAGATCAACAATCACATCTTCACAAGAGGGGTACGAACAAGTTAATAAACGATAAATTAGGGTGTGGTATGCGATAAATTTAAATTTACCCGGCCAAGTGATAATCGGCGCTGCAATAATTACGTGGGACTTATGGTTGCCTAATATAATGCATTCCATACATTTATCAACTGTCTTGATAATCTTGCAGTAATAATCCAATCACAAACAATGTCCTATTGCGCACTTAAGTACCGGGAAAGCCTAATAAAATTATCCGGGATAATTAGTCTATAAAGACTTGGATAATTTCAATATGCATCCACCAATTAAATTAATTAATGTGGGTTTGGGTCAATCTAATGTAAAGGCCCATGAATAAATATTGATCCAGACATTAATTAATTATATCCAAAACAGGAAGCCCATGAATGGAATGAAATAATTGATGAATTCACATGAAGTCTGAAATTGCATGACTCGAATGGAATGAATAAATTCGAATGGAATGTTTATAATTCGAATGACATTGAGAAATTCGGATAGAGTGTGAAATCAAATGAATCAATCGAATGATGATTCTGATGTCCATCGAAATAAATTCGAATGAATAAAGGATTCAGATGGAATTAATTAATAATGCTGATTCGAGTGCCTTATTGATATTCAAATGGAATTCGAATGGAATTCTAATTGTTTGATTAACATTGTAATCTTCCGCTCGTCGGACGGACCCGCGGTCGGGAGACCGCGGTAGAGGGATCGCGGGCATTTTCAGTTTGGGCCAGTGGGCTTCGGCCCATGATGATTCAGATTTTAAATCCTTATTCCAACCCTAGGGAGTTTCATTTTGTGCAGGACAGTTTTCTAGACATCGCCCATATCTCTTTGTTGCTCTCATTTTCCCAAATGCTAGGGTTTTCGGATTGAAGTTGTTGGGTGATTGAATCGATTCAGAGATTAAGGTAAGTATCGAATGCCCGATTCCTTGTTGTCTTTTCCGGATTGTTCATGGTGGAGATTGATGGATTTTGATGGTTTTAGGGGTTGAGCGATTATTGATCGAATCGATAGATTCAGAGTCGTTTGGAGGCTTACCGGGTGTAGATCGACGTGTTCCAATACCAGGCAAGGGTTATAATTATGTTTTGTATGTTGGATTTTGGTGCAGGGGTGAGTTCTGTCGATTTCCCAGTCAGATCGTGCGACCGCGGTCAGAACCGCGGTCGGCGCAGACCGTGGCCGTGGTGCCACAGTGCCGCTGGAAATCCCGCGGTCGGGAACCGCGGTCGTGTGACCGCGGGAGTGACCGCGGAAGCCTATGATCACTGGAAGTTCCGCGGTCCTGGACCGCGGTCGTCTGTGGCCGCGGGTGGGCTTCTGGGACTGTTTCCGCTCTTTGTTGTTCCGATTCCTTCTCCGAGCCTATTCCTAGATATGTTATTATGATTATTCCATTATGTTGACACATGGTATTAATGGATAGGGATCTTGAGGAATCTATGATTCGAAAGTGAAATGTTATAACTTAGGGGTTGAAATTAAGGGTCGTGGAAAGAGTCGGATGAACCTTAGCAATCTACTGCGATGATGATTGATAAGGGAACCTAGATGCTTAGGTTGCTCGAGATGAGATTCGATGATTGTCATACACTTGGTGTTATATGTATATTGTCTTATATGAGTCCACATAAGCCTTAGAAGTATTGATCAGAAACGATTGACATGTGAACCTAGTGGATTAGGTTGCTAAGTGGTGATTTATTATATGCATGGTATTGCTTGAGGTCTTAATATGCACGGTAAAGCATGTGGATTGATCATACGGGGTATTGCTTGAGGTGTTACTATATAGGTTGTTGTGTGAGCCGGTATGGGGCTGTGGCAAGCTGTATTTGGTTATTCTAACCTAGATGAGTTGGGATTGACTCGATTGTACATGGCGGGGGTGCGTGCCACTTGACCTTCCTGATATGATGTAACACCCCAAATCTCCCATTTTGGAAATGTTACCGCCACACCTAACTTATCTCGGGTTCTACGTCCTAACCCTCAATAAGCTCGGTGCAAAGGCTAACCATCTTATCTAGTCCTATCAGAGTGCGTTGGATTTCAGGAAACTAGTCCCCTCTGATCACAGCTCAGCGTGTTAAAATCAAACACATGCGGAAAACGGAAAATAAACTACTGCTATTACATCCAGAGTAATAACTATTTACAATCCAAAATCAGAATGTCCCACGCCCGGGACTCGGCCATTTAATACAAGCCGATAATCAAAAAGACATGAGGGAAAGAGTTCCAAGACATAATTGAATAACTGAAAAATGCACCGCATTCGAATAGTTAAATAAATATGTCCACTCATCCTCACCAAAACCCGAAAGGCTCCACCTTACCCGTGTGATCTAGTGACACGAAGGATCCTCCCTCGGACACTGAGTACCTGTATGCATCAAGCACAGCTTAGTCGAAAAGACTAAGTACGGAACATACACATCTGCATAAACCCATGT
>MAYD01611836.1:0-16970 GCA_001909325.1 Ruellia speciosa
TATATATATATATATATATATATGATGTCTTATCGCACCTATTACACTTGTGCCATTATGGTGGTTGTGGCAATGTTGTATATGAATATTAATGAAATTTATATTTATTTAATATTTTTGGTGACGTTGGAATGTCCTTTGCGTGTTTGTGCTTAGACTGTTATTTCATGTGTGGTTGTAAGAAGTCGAATGCATGTTGCTAGTTGGTCAATTGGTTTATGTGGTGGCTGTTGAGGTTGTATACATGATGTAAGTTGGTAAGGTGGTCTTGTTGAAGCAGTTTGCCAGGTTGAACCTGTTGAAGAAGTGCAAAGTTGCCTATTATTATCTAGGTTAGAAAGCGCTTAGGTTTTGCATTAGGATAGAATAGATATATGCCTAGGACTCATATCATGCATCATGTGCATTTCATTATATCTGTCTTGTATGACTATGTGGTTGAAGCATGGGGTATGGGACCCATGTGATGCTTAATCCTATTATGTTGGTTGTGTGGTTGATGTTTCTTTTATTAGTGTATAAGGCGTTTGTTCCTAGGTCAGAACTACGTGTGGCTTGATCCTGAAGAACTTATTTTGTATTAATTAAATTTATGATGAAGGATTCATAGGCAGTTTGGAAGAGATGGGTTCAACCCCACACTTTCAATGAGTCGGGATACTGGCCATTGAGACTACTGTTAACGTGGCCATCAAACCAGTCGTTCAGGCCACTGTTGGACCAGGTGTACAGGCGGCCATTGGCCATGCTGTATAGGTTGTTGTGGGACCAGCTATACAAGCAGTTGTAGTCTCCACCTGCAACCTGCTATGGCAACCTGGTCGTGGACAACACAGTTCATGCACATGTTCGGTGGTAGATTGTACAACATAACAAACATTGGCCAATGAGTACTGAGAACTGTACTAGCTGTGTGGGTTGAACCCATTAGTACATAGACCCAGCGTGATATTCCTTCCCTCTGTTGCGAACCCAGGGTGTGTATCACTTAACCTTTTTCCATGCCGCTGAATCACATGGATGACACATTTCTCCTTCCTCCTCGTGTGTGTGATCCACGTGCCAGGTCATCTTTGCCACAGTGGCACGAGAAAAATAGAGACGTTTCAAACGGTCCTTCAATGGGAAATAGAACATATACTTCAGTGACACATTCTCCATTTTCGACGTATCTTACCACAAATGCCCACAATACTAACACTTGTCCAACCCGTTGTGCTCCCCTCGAAACAAGATACAACCATTCATGCAACAATCAATTTTCTCATTCAAGAGCCCTAAGCTCGAGATCATTTTCTTCGTCTCGTAGAATTTCTTAGGTAGGATGTTGTCATGCTTTGGCAGCAAGTCGTGTGTAATTTGCATCATCGTGTCAAAACCGGGCGTCGGATAAATTGTAATTAGATTTCAAACTCAATAGTCTCGCCACACATCCGAGTTCTGACATCTCGTCCCACCCCGACCGAGGCCTCTTATTGCAAGCATCCAGTAGGTCGAAAAAAATTTTGTGTTCAGCGGACGGATCTTTAGGAAAGTCCATGTTGCCATGTGGAAAATCCCCTGTCTCATGGGCAAATGCATCCCTTACCATTTCTATGTATGGGTCTATGGTTGAATTGGGCATAGGGTTATTTTGATTTTCATCTACGACCAAGTTTGGTGCTTCCATCTGTAATGCCCCAAAATTTAGACCTTTTAGCGCACTACTGCCATATTAGTTCATCTAAACTATTGGTCAGTTAGCTTAGACTCCCCAATACAAGGCATAGTTACACACAAGCATATAAGGGTTGCAGTTGATTAATTAAATCTTGCATAACAGCGGAAGTAAAACAACCATATCATCTAGACATGCCAGAATACTTCAACAAGTTCATAATTTCATAAATCCCACATCAAAATCTCATAAACCGCATCCAAAAAAATATGTCATCATGGTCTAGTTACGAACTCCAAATCAACACATAAATGAACCCTCAAAACATATCTGGGCATCCCACCCTAGTTCAGCTATCCCGGCATAATCATAATCCAATAAAACATATAACAACTAGCTCAAAAACCAAATAAACATATATCCAAAACAAATGCATCCTAGGCTAGAAGATGTCCACTCATACCCAGTCCCCTAATATGCTATGCTACTGCGCCTCCATAATGATCTATAAAAAGGAAAACAAGGGGGTCAGAACATAGTACTGAGCAAGAGCTAATACGAAGGGGGAAAAAGGGGAAAAATAAAGAAATAAAAGGTATAACGAATAAGCAAATACCATAAGCAAATAAGAGCATTACACCATCCCATACTGGTGCTTCAACCACAATAAATATACATAAATGCAAATGATGAGTATGATGCATGAAATGAATGACCTAGCATACACCTATCTACCCTAAATGTAATGCATGCCTAGCTGACACCTAGAACCAGGGCTATATAGTTTCCAACAATCGGGAGGATACCATCAACTTCAGGGCTGCTTCAGAAAACCATATCTTAGCCATCACCCACTGCTCGTGGGGACAAATATCCTGTGTCGCTATCTCAGCCGCAAGGATGTGCCATCCAAACTAGGGAAATACAATACTATCCACCCACCTAGGGCGGATCTGCCATCCCGACAAGGGAAAGAAACTCACAAGGTGCATAGTATACAATACAAGAACTATCCTCCCACCTAGGGAGGATCTGCCATCCCGATGACGGAAATAAGTGAACATGTGTACAACAACAGCCTGGCTTGCCACAACCACATACCAGCTCTTCTCATATACACGACTCATCATATCTATAAAGAGATCATACGCAACTTATACTCTAAGTTCAAATGCTTCGGTTATTACCCTACCGTCAATCACAACCATCACATAGGAATATTCAACAACTCATACCAGCATTCGAACAACTAGGTGATTAGTTCCATTAGTCCATAATCATAGTATAATCTGTCCATAACATATCAACCATTAAATATCATGTTCTTATCAACCAATTGGACCTAGAAGTTCAATACAGTACAAGACCGATCACGCTGGATGTCCTGCAGTTTCAGGCACAGTTCCCAAGGACCACACCCAAAAATCACGCATAGTCTAAAAAACGAGACGCGATGCCGCCCACGGTAGGAAAACTGCGGGAAAAACTGCGGCCCTCAAGGCAGAACCTTGATTTTTGAGCATATGCGAACATGCCGGAAAAAGCCGTAAAACTCATAAATAACCCTTGCCTGATTGTCGAGGTGCATTCTTCCCCAATTTCCAAGCCACAAGTCGCACTCAAAACCCTTGAAATCCTCCTATCTACAAATTAAACCCTAGCCATCAAAACCCCAACAATTCCAGCCTTAAACCTTGAAGAATGCAATAATATAACGTAAACGACTTACCTCGATCCTCTCAATGGAATCAAATCACTTGAAAACTTTGAAACGATATTGGAACTAAGGATTCTAGTGAGCACAAGGAGCAATGGGGTGATACCTAATAAAGTTGTCTACAGAAAATGAAGTCTAGGGTTAAGGTTTACTGAATAAAAGTTGAACAAAACGGACCAAAGCCCATCGGGCCACACTGCAGACCCCGCGGTCACGAGAACCGCGGGTCAAAACCGCACCTATGGCAGCGCTTTTCGATGTAACGCCCCAAAAATTTTAAACCTTTTTGGCAACGTTACTGTCGTACCAGTTTATTTAAACTAGTGGCCAGCTAGCTTAAGCGCGCCGATACGAAGCCGGGTAAACAAAACAAACAAGGGTTATGATAATTAATTAGTGTCTTCCATGCAAGAAAGCAGGGTAAAGCAAAAAATCCACTAGTGTAATTAAATCAGCATCCACAGCAAATCCATGCCCACCATGGCCGATCACAAAGCATGAACATATCCGGGCCGACAGTAATGTAAATCATAACAACAATTCCAGAATGAAATCAAAAGCAACAAAAGGAAACAACAACAGGCAAATGGATGCATCCTACACTAGTCAACCCAAGTCTCAAATCATGTGTTGGGGTAAACCGATAGAAGAGAAACAAGCAAATGGGTCAGTACAAAGTACTAAGCAAGTGATAAACCGATAATAAGAGTAAAGATCATGCGTAAATGAAAAGACATAACAAAGGAATGAGCAATAAAGCATAAAACTAGAATCATGCACAAGACATCACATCGTCCCATACCGGTGCTTCACCTACAAGCATATACGAAATGCATATGATGCATGGCCTAACATATACCTATCTAACCTATATGCAAATGCAGAAGTCATGCCTAGGCCGGCTCCTACATAATGATCCAACCCAGGCACCCATGGTATCGCGCATACCGACAATGCCATATCAACAGACATCCATGATACTACATGTATCGCCAATGTCAATGCAAGCCAGGCACCCATGATACTAGATGTGTCGACAATGCCAAGGTAGGTCAGGCACCCATGATACGAAGTGTATCGACAATGCCAATGCAAATTAGGCACCCATGATACGATATGTATCGACAATGCCAATAAAACATAAACACCGATGGTGCACCATACACCGCCAGTGTCGACTTAATGCAAGCAAATCCAAGTTAGGCCTGCCACAGCCACATACCGGCACATACCACATGCATGCTATAAGATGCTTAACATAAGGGATCATCATCCTTCCTAAGACATCAAACCACATGCTTCAAGAATGCCATATTTTCATAAAATCATTTAACCCCGGTATCAATGTCTCAAGCCTCATAATTAACAATTCCCTCACTTATGCACATGCCAATCCATATCCTCAATAGTATCAAGATTTTCCCCAAATTCCTCCTTAGGCTATTAGTATCATCATTTCACACAACATCAATCTTTAACATGGATTTCACATTAGCCAATGCACAATTTGATTCAACAGATAGTGGGGAATAAGGGCATAAATCAAGACCAAGCATCACAATACGAAAATAGAGGGAAAACCCATTTTCTCACGGCCTTCAGGTCCCACGGTATTGGTCCCGCAGTAGGGCTCGTGAATACCGCGAGCCCTGCTATCGCGCAGGCAGATCGCTCGATCGAGGAGAAAATGGAAAAACTCGATTTCAAGCTTATCCCTTGCATGTATTTCGATCTTGTGGTAATGCTCCAAGCCTCCTTAAGCTCCTTCAACAAGTTCCAAGCCTAAAATCAAGAATCAAACCCTAGAATTTTCAAAACCCTAGATTTGATTCAATACATCAAAATGGAAGGAAACAATCATGAAACAAGCTCACACTCACCTCTCCTAACACCAAGGAAAGGATCTCAAGCTGCTAAATCTTCCTCAATCCAAGTTTCCAAGCTCAAACCCTAAATGAACCTCTTAGGGTTTCTTCAACAAGAACACACAAACAAGGCTAAGAACAACTAAGGAAATGGAGGATTCCTTACCTCTAATAACTGATCTCAAGATCCCAAGCTCCCCTCTTCAAGAAATCCTCAAGTTCTCATACTCAACACAAAGAGGAAAAGAGAGGAAAAAGAAAGGAAAAGAGAGGAAGTATTCTGGAGTTGCAGTCTGGAAAATGAGCCAACAGGTAAGGATTAGGGTTTATATAGATCAAATCGTCATGGGCTGAGTCTGGGCCGAGCCCAGATCCCACGGTATCCGCTCGTGGAATCCAATTACGCGAGCCCTGGGCTCGAAAAATGTGAGCCTTGAAGATGGGGAAAAACGTGGGAAAATTCTTGAGCATTACATTCGGGGCTTTACATTCCTCCCCTTAGGGTCATTTTGTCCTCGAAATGAAAATGGAAGGAAAGAATAGAACTAGATCGATTACCTCAGCTTGAGACTCATAAATCAAGATTCGAATACTTAGCCTGCATAGCTTCCTCGGTCTCCCAAGTGACATCTTCTCGACCATGCCTCGACCAAAGAACCTTGACCATTCAGATGGTCTTATTTCGCAACACCTTATCCTTCTCATTAATCATTGCTACCGAATGTTCTTCATACTACAAACTTGCATCCAACTCCACCTCATCATGCTGAATAATCTTGTTAGGGTCGGTGACAAATTTACGAAGCTGGGATATGTGGAAGACATCATGAGCTCTGCTTACCTCCATCGGTAGTGCAAGTCTGTAAGTCACCTTCCCAACTCGCTCGATAATCTCGTAGGGTCCTATATATCTAGGACTCAACTTCCCTTTCTTGTCGAACCTCCTCACACCCTTTACCGGTGAGACCCTCAACAACACGAAATCCCCCACCTCGAACTCAAAGTCTAGACAACCCAAATCTGCATAACTCTTCTGTCAGTCTTGAGCCTCCTTCATATGACCCCGAAACCCTCACAATCTCGGCAGTCTACTCTATCAGATCGGGTCCCAACATGATCCTCTTCGATGGGTCATCCCAACACAAGGCAGTGCGGTATCGGTGACCACCCAATGCCTCAAAGAGAGCCATCTTGATGCTCGCATGATAACTATTGTTGTAGGCGAACTCGAGCAAGTTTAGTTGATCCTTCCAACTCCCAGAAGTCTAACATACATGCTCGCAGGATTGAGATAGGAACCTAAAATCCCGATCAGACACGATCTCCTTCGGAATCCCAAACCTTTTTACCACATGCCGGATGTATGTCCAGGTCAGCTGCTCTATACTCCAAGTCAACCTCATAGGAATAAAAACTGTACTCTTGGTTAGCCGATCCACAACTACCCAGATGGTATCCATACCTCGCCTCGTCCTCGACAATCCGGTCACAAAATCCATAGGCACTGACTCCTATTTCCACTCGGGAACCTCCAGTGGCTGCAATAACCCAATAGGCCTCATATGCTCAGTCTTGACTTGCTGACAAGTCACACACTTTGTCACAAACTCGGCCACATCCCTCTTCATATTATTCCACCAATAGTTCTGGCGAAGATCCTTGTACATTTTCATCGCACCTAGGTGTATCGCATATGGAGCACTATGTGCCTCATCCATCACCCTCCCCTTCAGCTCAATACTCGCAGAGGGTAAACACCACCTATCCTCATAACGGATAATACCCTGAGCATCCACTCTAAAACCTAGGGCCCGTCCCAACTGAATCTTTGACCTCTGGGCCGCCATCTCCTCATCACCACGTTGGCTCGTCCTAATCTCCTCAAGTAATGAGGGTGCTGCGACCATGGCATGCATACAATGCCCTACTGAGCCCCGAGGCACCAACTCTATTTCCAACCTCCTAAACTCCCTTCTCAACTCTGAAGCTATGATCAGAGGACCCACAGAGTGATGTTCCTTCTACTGAAGGCATCAACCACCCTATTCGATTTCCCCTCAATATACTGTATGTCAGTGTCGTAATCCTGCAGTAACTCCAGCTACCTCCTCTGCCGACCACTCATGTGCTCCTGAGTATATAAACATTTAATATTCTTGTGGTCAGAATAAATCTTGCTTTTCGCCCCATATAGATAACGACGGCATATCTTAAGAACATGCACAACCGCTGCCATCTCTAGGTCATGCGTCGGATAGTTCACCTCATGCGGCTTCAACTGCCGTGAGGCAAATGCTATAACCCTACCGTGCTGTATCAACACACACCCCAGTCCTTGATGTGAAGCATGGTATACACCTCAAACTCTCCCGAATCATCGGGAAGTACCAAAATCGGCGCCTCAGTCACTGCCCTCTTAAGCGACTCAAATGCCAACTCACAATCCTCATCCCAGCGAAACATCATATCTTTCCTCAATAGTTAAGTCATGGGCTTCACTATGCTCGATAACTCCTCTATGGACCGGCCATAGTATCCTACCAACCTTAAGAAACTATGAATCTCACTCACATTCTTTGAGGCCTGCCACTTCACCACTGCCTCTACTTTCACCGGATCCACTGAAATCCCAACAATAGAAACGATGTGCCCCAAGAAGGACACCTGCTCTAACCAAAACTCACACTTCGAGAGCTTCACACACAACTTATGCTCTCTAAGAGTCACCAACACAATTCTCAAGTGTCCATCATACGTCCGCGAGTTCGGTGAGTACAACAAGATATCGATGAAAACAACCACACATCTGTCTAATAAGGGTCGAAAAACCCGATGCATCAAATCCATAAACACTGCCGGTGCGTTTGTCAACCCGAATGGCATAACTGTGAATTCGAAGTGACCATACCTGGTCCTAAATTCCGTCTTAGGCCTATCCGTCTCTGCCATTCGAATCTGATGATAACCGGACCTCAGATCTATCTTAGAGAAAATGCATGCTCCCTTCAACTGATCAAATAAGTCATCAATGCGGGGCAACGAATATTTATTCTTTACTGTAATCTGGTTCAACCCGTGATAGTCAATACACATTCTCATGCTCATATCCTTCTTCTTAATAAACAATACTGGTGCGCCCCAAGGAGAGCTACTAAGCTGAATATACCCCTTTTCTAATAACTCATGCAACTGCGAACTCAGCTCCTTCAACTCAGTTGGAGCCATACAATATGGTGCCTTAGAAATAGGAACGGAGCCAGGCACAAGCTCAATAGTGAAGTCGATCTCCCAAATAGGTGGAAGACCAGGAATCTCATCGGGGAAAACATCCCCGAACTTAGAGAAGATCGGATTATCAGAGGCAGTTGGGACCGCTCCCCTCAAATTGTGCACCTGGCACAGATATGCAGGATAACCCCTACGTAACATAGAGGCCATAGACACAAAGGAAACAATCTTGATATAAGGCGGAAAAGATAAAATCCGGTATGAAACGTAAATGCCATGCTGATCTCAGAATGAAATCTATGGAATACCACAGTCTAAGCACGCATGATGGCATGCCAGCCAATCCATGCCAAGGATCACATCAAACTCAGATAAATCGAACACCATAAGTTTGGCCACGAAGTCCTGGCCCTCAATACTCAATGCAACATCCGGTAACAATCGATCACACTTTTGAATTTCCCCATGGGTAAAGAAATAGGCAATTGATAGGGCACCAATGGCCCTCGTCTGTGCTCGCGTATAAAATCGAAGGCAACGAAAGAGCAAGATGCTCTGGTATCGAACAAGACAAACGCAGAGTGATTCACAATAGAAATAGATCCTAAGGCATCGACAAATGTACATTAAGCCTAGTTCTCAAGAATGAATAATCGAGCTAACATGTATAATATCAATGGTAACGAAAAATGAAACTAACTCATACTTGCCAATACATCATCGCTACAATCAGCCTCAGCTCGCTCTATCACATTCAGGTGACCTCCACGGCCAGCCTGAATCGGTCTACCATGGTCAGCTGCAACGATAGCCCTCTGCGGCTCACCTTCCTGCGGCCTCAGTGGGTGCGGGCAGTGAAATCTACGGTGGCCCGTCTCCTGACAGTTCTAGCACCTAAGTGCTAGTCGATCCCCCTGCATAGGCGCACGAGGCTGCCCCTCGTCACCTCTACCTCTACCACCTACCTGGCCTCCTCCCCGGTCGACTGCCCCCTCTGCTTGACCTCCCTCATGTCTAAAATGATCACCACCTCGCTAATCCCTAGTCTGACGAGCCTCACGCTCCCTCTTTCTACTCTGCCAAACCAGACACTCATCGGCCTAGCCCCTCTCAAGGAACAGAGCCTGGTCATAGGCCGACGAAAGTGAATCATGTGCAAGATATCTATAACCCGACCGGATCTCGGCCTTCAAGCTGTCAATAAACCTCTTCACTCGGTTACCCTCAGTAGGGACTAACTCTGGTGCGAATCTCACCAACTTTATGAAGCGTTGATGATATGCTGTCACTGACATGTCCTCATCTGAACTAAACTCAAGAATTCTCACCTCTTGGCATTTATCATCTGAGGCTTGAAGAAGTGTGCTCTCAATGCATCTCGAAATTGACCCCACCGGAACTTCGGTCTCGCCATCAATAACACCTCATTTGCTCTCCGCCAATGTAAGGCTGCCCCCACTAAATACTATGATGCCACCAACACTTTCCAATCCTCTGGACATTCTATATTCTGAAACACTCGGGTGATTTGGTAGACCCAATCATCAAAAGCCAAAGGGTCAGCTCCCCCAGCAAACGTAGGTGGTCGATGTCTCGTAGCTAGGTCTACATAATCAATCTGAGCAGGAGCTGGCTGCTCCAGCCTAACCGTAGGCTGAGGTGCTACAGTCTGAATATGCTGCAGGATCTGTAGTGTCTGGGCCTGAAGGTTTAGCATCTGCTGCATGAACAAAGTGGGATCCAAGGCTGGTACTGCTCCCGGCTGCTATCCCACTCCATGAGCTGATTTCTCATCTCGTTCCACATCTGACACCCCATCGCCATTATCCGCGACCCTATCACTAACGGGCAGTGTGGGGTTCCGTCGAGGCCTACCCCTATAGCCTGTTCCTGCAGCTCGTCTCGGCAGCATCCTGAACTAAGGTAAGGTTAGGGGTCAGATAGGTCAATCCACAGTTAGTGCATACGCATAGGTAAGGACATATATATTGTCAGCAAGAGAAAATAGAATAAATTCACCACTGAACAGTTTTTCGTGGTCTAGACCGCGATATTCGCATATCGTAGTTCCAATACCACAGCTTCGACAGAGATCGATGCACTGGAGTTCCCGCGGTATGTTCTGCAGGATTGCCATCCAGCAGTCAAATACCGCGTAGTGCGTAGAATCTAAGAACAAAATGTGGAAATCTGAAATGCAGATGCTACACTACATGCAACCCCCCATACACTCTCACCACCTATGTCTAACCAAATTTTATAGGCATGTTGAGCGTACAGGCTTTGACACCACTCTGTAACGCCCTGAAATTTAGACCTCTTAGGCGCGCTACTGCCATATTAGTTCATCTAAACTATTAGTCAGTTAGCTTAGACTCCCAATACAAGGCAGAGTTACACACAAGCATATAAGGGTTGCAATTGATTAATTAAATCTTGCATACCAGCGGAAGTAAAACAATCTTATCATCTAGGCATGCCAGAATACTTCAACAAGTTCATAATTTCATAAATCCCACATCACAACCTCATAAACCGCATCCAAAACAATATCTCATCATGGTCTAGTTACGAACTCCCAATCAACACATAAATGAACCCTCAAAACATATATGAGCATCCCACTCTAGTTCAACCATCCCAGCATAATCATAATCTAATAAAAATTATGACAACTAGCTCAAAAACTAAATAAACATAGATCCAAAACAAATAGGAAAAAAAATGCATCATAGGCTAGACGATGTCCACTCATACCCAGTCCCCCAATATGCTATGCTGTTGCGCCTCCAGGACGATCTATAAAAAGGAAAACAAGGGGGTCAGTACACAATACTAAGAAAGGGCTAATACGAAGGGGGAAAAAGTGGGAAAAATAATGAAATAAAAGGTATAATGAATAAGCAAATACCGTAAACAAATAAGAGCATCACACCGTCCCATACCCGTGCTTCAACCACAATAAACATACATAAATGCAGATGATGGGTATGATGCATGAAATGAATGACCTAGCATATACCTATCTACCCTAAATGCAATGCATGCCTAGCGCGCACCTAGAACCCGAGCGACATGGTTTCCAACAACCGGGAGGATACCATCAACTCCAGGGCTGCTCCTGAACGCACTGCTCCTGGGGACGAATATCCTGCGTCGCTATCTCAGCCGTAAGGATCTGCCATCCCCAACTAGGGAAATAAAGTACTATCCACTCACCTAGGGCAGATATGCCATCCCGACAAGGGAAAGAAACTGACAAGGTGCATAATGTACAATACAAGAACTATCCTCCCATCTAGGAAGGATCTGCCATTCCAACGAGGGAAATAAGTGAACATGTGTACGACAACAGCCTGGCTTGCGACAACCACATACCAGCTCTTCTCATATACACGACTCATCATATCCATAAAGAGATCGTACGCAACCTATACTTTAGGTTCACATGCTTCGTCTACTAGCCTACCGTCAATCACAACCATCACATAGGAATATTTAACAACTCATACCAGCATTCCAACAATTAGGTGATCAGTTCCGTTAGTCCATAATCATAGTATATGTAACATCCCGATCTCCACCATCGGAATTGTTACCACCACACCCAACTTACCAAGGGAATCTACCCTAAACCCCCAGTAAGCTCGAATGTTCAGGCTAAATTATCTCTCTTAATCAGAGTACGCTGAATTTTAGGAAACAATGTCCCTTCTTGTAATGCCCCCACCTATCATAGTGGTTGCGCCACGCCGTATTGGCTAACCTAGACTCGTGGCCAAGTAATCTAGGATCGCCAACACTAGGCGGTATAATAAAATCACATTGACACGTAAGCGCATAAGGTTCCAACTTCTGAAGTTTAGTACCTTCAATTAAGGAAAACATTAAACACGTAAGTACATATCCGAGTCCACGTAGACAGTTATACGCCAACGGAAACGTAAAATATAAAAACAACACAAGTTCACGGCCTACTAGCGAGAATTAACTAAGATACAATACATATTGTCATATTACACACCAATAAGGCATATGCATAGTTTTAACTACAGTCCTCTCAGCCCATCCCGACTCTACTCGTGCGGGTCATTCGTACCTGAAAGAATAACACACGGGAGTCAGCAACCTTTGAGTAAGGGATCCCCCGTGTACAGTAATAATCCAAAACACCATATACAAAGTAATAACCGAAAGCTACACCGTTAACCAACTCACCCGTCCCATAACAGGCATTCGGTTAACAACTGTAAAGAATGTAATATGATGCACGTGATGCGTGAGCCCTAACATCCACCTATCTATCCTAAATGCAACACATAGTATGCCTAGCACGCAACCATAGAGGGCGATCATTCTGGCCATCCCAAAGCCCTTCCCTATCATAGGGGCATCATTATTGCTCAAGACCCAATCAATCATGCACGCACAGAAGTCAGTATGTAATAGTCACATATCATAAAAGCCACTCTGGGGTTTACAACACACACATTAGCGAGCCAGCGTTACCAAAATACTCACACACACCAAATCATCCCCAGAGGATTTATCACCAAGTAAAACCACACACATCATCTCAGTCCCGAGATACCAATGCCAAACAAACTCAATCATCAGGGCCTCGCCCAACCGGCGGAAAACATAATCCGAACCATGAAATCATCCGTCCATAAAATAAATCATGCTAGGACATTACACGGTCCTCATCACAGTATAAAATCAATCCACACACCAGAGTTTGCCCAACCGGGGCCTTTACATCAAATCCATCACATCACGGCCAAACGGGCGAAAAGAAACGTTAATATCCACATACCGGGAGGCCAATCGAGCCACCAGTTTAAAAACACACCCTAATGAACACATTTAGAAACAACCTCAGAGTCCATAGATTTGCCTATGTCGTCTATGTTATAACGCGCGTTCGAGTTATTCAAAAGAGGCGATGTTAATAACTTCCACCTGCTATCAAGCGTATACGTACATAACATTGAGTTGTGCCATCAATGAAAGATAGAACATATGCGTAACAATTCAGGAAACATGCTAAAAATTAAAACAGAAGTTCACGCAGTTTAGCTCACGCGGTCTTGAAGGACCGCGGTCAAAACCGCACCACCCCGCGCAGTTGGCATTAAAGAGGTCGGGCGGTCCATGAGGACCGCGCGCCTCAACCACGCGATGTCCAGCCCATCAAAATTGCAATACCAACATCTAAATCTCAAACCATGAATAAACAAGCATAACTGATATAGTTAGAATCCCTTGCCTGGAATGAAAGAGCTTTGAACCACTTAATTTCAAAAGTCAGAAAACCCTAATAGGTAGATGAAGCAGCCAACTTGTGAGGATCCTACAGGATTCAATTCTTGACCAAATCAAAATCTGAAAGATGTTATAGAAACTAGAGATCAGGGACTACAAATCTCATGAAGACACCAGCCTGAAATTCGAAGTGTAACCCTATGGAAATCAGCTCCCAAATCAGCTACTTGTTAATTCAAATTCTAAAATCAAGTTAAAGAAGCAGCCATCTTAAAAGAACTCTAAAGATTTCATTTCTAATCCAATCAACAACCTTGAGGATGTTTTAGAAACTAGAAAGAAAGTGCTACAACTTTGTAGAAGACATCTACCTCAAATTCGAACTGGAAATGATCGAAAATTGGCCGGAAAGATCAGCTCCTAGTTTATTCAAAACCTGTGATAGATTGAAGGACTCAACTTTGAGCTTGTTTTTCTCCTACATTCCAAGTCCAAATCCAAAAACTAATTTGGTAGGATTGAAGTACTATATAAGAGCTTTGATTTACCTGAAGACACCTTGATCTAATTCATTTTCCTTCCCAAAGAAATTTGCTCCTAAAGTGTGCTACTTGCATCATCAAAGACTCCTACTTGTTTGTTCATCCACCTTTCTCCCTCGACCCTATCTGCTTTCTCAACATTAAATGTGGACTAAAGAGGAGGGGTACACATATCTGAATGAAGAAAAAGCGAAAATTGGCTGCCTAAGGTCACGCGGTCGACTGCGCGGTCGAGCAAGGACCGCGCGTCAAGGACTGCGCGTCCTGACCTGTTGACCCTCAATTGAAGCTCTCAATCTCATGAACATTATGGTGCAAGTCTTACCTTATTTGGCTAAGTGGTTCGAAAGATATGTGCCAAAAGGTCTCTCTATTTACATGTTTCTTAGTCGCACATTCCCTGCGAAATGAAACGACGAAGGCACGGGTTATGACTCGAGAATTTGGGGCATTACACTTCTGATCACAGCTCCCTAACAACTATGAATAAAATGAAGCCCCATAATTAAATATAAATCATAGTGCGGAATTAGTTACAGACCAGTATCTAGTAGCAAAAGTGTCCCACATCGGGACTCGGCAATTTAATACGGACCGACAAAAATGAATTACATTTGAGGTTCGAGAATTTAAATAACAAAAAATAAATCCAGCATCCACATATCTGTCAGCGCAATAAAAATAATAATGTTCTCTCGACCTCTCAAATCCCAACAAGTATTAATTTGTCCCCTATTCAATTAGCTGGAGGTAGATCCTCACAGCTTTGTCCTTCACCTGAGATGCAAACATGAGCATCAATTGTCGCGAGACTAAGTAAGGAAATCGCACATTCCAATTTATGCAATACATGCATATGATGAGGATCGAATCAGCAATGTCTCCATATACATGTAGTAACTGAAATATTTGAAAACAATGCTTGGTGTGATTTTAGGAAATCATGCTATGTAGAAGCATAGAAACTCAACTTAACTCAGCGGTAATAATTACGCTCCCTCTCACATTTAAATAAATGCAACTCGACTCTATTAGAATTAGATTAAAAGAGTGGTTTTGGAAACCGGAAGAGCCTCACAAACTAACCCAAGCTTTACCTCTGAACTCGATCTCAACAACTCACTTCAGTATGGATGGAATCACCTAGTCACGTACAGCACTGAAGCAACATCAATCAAGGTGAGAAGAAAATATGAAAGCAATATCCACTGTATTATGAATAGTAAGCGAATACGCTAGTTCACGACTCGAAGTGGATACATCTTTAGAAAAGGTGCAGTACAACCCGTGAAACATGTCCCTAACACAGCTGACAACCTTTCCTTCATCTGAACTCAAATTACCGGTAACCTCATCACGGGGAGCTACCCGACAAGAGTAGAACAGGGTAAACTCGGGACTTAAATGCCCATGTGGTAAAAGAATGCTTAAGGTGATCAACCCAAAAGTGAAATCCGGACGGGACTTCACTCTTTGTTTCTCTTTACGTGATTACTCATTTTAATGCGATGCATTGAATATTTTATCTATACTCGTCGTTAATCTTATCTTGGTATTTGCCTTAGTCCAATGAGAGATGAAGATATGATTATCTTAGCCCTAAATTGGATGGCTTAGTATCTTCATGTGATACCATATTCCTCAAGAAGGGTTCATCATGCAGTGAACACATAGACACGTAATGTGGCAATATTCTCAACATACTTCAACTCAATCATCAGACAAGATTTAATACTCAATCGTCTCAAGAGATGTTTCCAAGATGGATAATTTGACTTACGAGGATTTAAGTAAAAAGGTATTTGAATGATTTGCAAGAGTCAAATATATTTATTTGAAGGTATGCAATATTTAAATTTACATAACTGAATAAAATTCGGTCATTTAATACTTAATTGAGACTTATGGTTGTCTGAGTGTAAATTTCATTACCTTTATCAACAATCTTGATAATCTCGAATTATAGGCAAACAGAAATTCCTAGCTGCAACAGCTAAACACGAGTAGGCGAGCCTATACAGTAAAAACCTAATTAATTATCTGGACCAAATAGTCATTAAGACTTAGACAATTATAATTGTCTATGAATAATTAAATTAAATGGGGTCCACTTAATTGTCTAGTTCGAAAACCAAAGGTAAGAAATTAATATCTTAAGGTCCAGTGTGTCGTAATATTAAGGCCTGTCGTAGTGTCGAGGTTTTAAATTTAGGACAGGCAAAATTAAGCCTTACGAAATATGCAAGTTACAACAAAGGTGCAATACAAGTTCTAAGGGTTTAAGTCTATGTCTGTCATGGTTTTAAATCTTGGCGTGTCGTGATTTTAAAATCACAATAGGGTGTATCACGATAAATGTGAAATGATGAGATTAAGTCAGGACTCGATTTAATTCATGCATGTTGTAGTTTTTAATGTCAAACATCGTAGTGTTGAGGTTTTAATTCTATGACAAAGGGTTTAAAATTAAACTCTTACAACATGGTTGACTTATTTCCACGACAAGGCTTCTCAATAGTACATCCTTCATTAAATTCCTCTACATGGTGTATAGTAATGACACATAGCCCTTGTCTTATTCATGCATTTGGAATTTCTCACTGGTTCTATCATCTTCAACTCAAACTCATCCAGCTCATCTCAAGAACCTGGATTTAATCTATCTAGAAATACTTATATCAAAGGAAAGGTGTTAT
>MAYD01613428.1:0-11136 GCA_001909325.1 Ruellia speciosa
ACGAATTGATTATTCAAAAACGGAGGATGTATGATACAAGATCTGTCAGCACTGACCCCATATTTGGGAACATGTGACTTACTACAGACATTAGAAGGTTTGAACAAATTTAAACGAAGCAGAAAACAAAGCTCATATCATATCAATCACCACATTCGAAGCCGACAGTCCATAAGATACCTGGAATTAATGATCTCTTGTAAAAGGCCCATTGTAATGGCAAAAAACAATGGGTGTGATCGCAATTTCCCCTGCAGATCCTTGTCTACATATTCTCTCTCTCCTGTTTGTTCTTCGAGTTTTGGGTGTTCATCTGGATGGCAAATAACTTATAAGAAAATATATCTAAGCCATATTCTGTAGCATGGTGACTACAAATATTAAGAAGCAGAAGAGCAACATATGTAGATGGACAACAAATTCGTACAAACTGCGCTTTATATATTACGGGAATAACTGTGATCTATTTTAATACTTACCTACGTCTCAATTTGATAGATACATTTGGTTTGGACACGGGATTTTAGGAAAATAGTGAAAAGGTAGGAAGAGGAGTACTAGTTAGAGAGAGGAATGGGGAATTTATTAGTGGGTATAGAGAGAATATAATATTTTATTAGTTGATTTGAAATATAATTTCCAAAAAAGGAAATGTATTAATTATTTTGAGACAGCCGAAAAAGGAAAACGTATCAGTTAATTCGAAACGAAGGAAGTATTTTGCAAGCCATAACATTGAATTTGAAACAAGCAAGCTTATAAGTAAAAGGAATCATTGTTATTAAGGCGTTGCCAAGGCATCCTGGACTCTTGGCAGTCCTTGGAACTGCCAGCAGGCCTCACCATGCCGTTTTTTAGGTGAGGCGAGCTTGGCGTCGCCAAGGCATCCACAGGACGCGCGGCAACGCAAAGGGCGCCGAATGCCCACAAAAAACCCTAACCCGACCCGGAACACCAACTGGCTTTTATGAGTTTCTTCAGTCTTACTGCAGATATTATCATTTCCATAATTAAGAGATGGGGACAAATCATATCCAATTGTGGCACACAAACTCTATTCTGTGTCACAGTATCATTAAAGCCCAAAAGATCCAAATAGATAAAGGTTAAAGAACCTAAATATGGCCAAGAAAACGGTTAGAAATTGGAAAATAAAGTTACTTGTGAATACAGGCTCCCTTCAAAAACATGAACTGAAGATTAACAAAAAAATTTAAAGTATCCAGATCAAGTGAAAAATGCACAGATGTTATAGAGGACTTGAGGCACCAAAATGCAATTTGTATTGCAACAGCACATCAAGCATTCATTTTTCAATATAATTCGTTTGCATTTAATAAGAGTAAGAAAGAAGTTTCGAGTAGTGTTGTATCAAATGAATACAAGAACTTACCTATTGGGGAAACATTGCGGATTGACTCAAGAAGATTCTTCCCCTCAAAAGTAAATCCCCACCGATTCGGTGCGGGACCAGCAATGTATGCGCATGCTCGCTCATCTGTGTCCTTCAAAAATACCTAAAGATGCAGTTTTTGAGAAAACACCTGAGGATTAATATAAATAATGATACAGGGAAAACTAATGCAATACAAACAACTTAAAACCCCCAAACTTACAAACCTAGTAAAGCATAAGCAACATCAGTAATTGAATTTGCATAAGAAAAAAATACATTCAGAAAATTGAAAGTTATTTACTTGTTGATGCTGTAAATCAGTAGTATATGGCCGGAATGTGATGGGGCCGTAATTTTGAGCTCTCTCATAACCTCTTCTTTCTCCAACTGTACCTAAGTACTCCAAAATACAAGATTCAATATCCTCTTCTGAGAAGTCCCCAACAATACTAACCTGGCAAATATGGAAAATGTTTATGATGAGAAATCGATTCAGATGTCTGAATGAAGGATTATATCTGGTATAACAGCTGAACATAAACAAGTACATAAAAATAACGCACAAAAGCTAACCTCCATGTTGTCAGTAACAAACTGACTCATTACGGCATCCTTCACTTGCTCTAGTGATAACTGTTGTAAAGAATTTGGTGTGGGCTCAACAAACCGTTCATCTCCATCCAGCATGGCAAGCATGAGCTTGTGGGCTGTGGAGCGCTCCAAGCTTTTGGGTATAGAACGGTAATAGGACATGTATAGTTGCTTTGCCCGATCAAATGCATCATCCAACCAAACACTATGCTGCAAAAATTACAAATAAAAATTCAGGGAAAAACCTATAATGTTTCTTGCATATATCCAACTTACAACCAACTGGATTAAATCAGCTGTTGAGAAAAGATATTAACAGTTTCTTCAGCATATACAATTATCAACTTCAACAGAAAGGCAAACACCACCACCCATCATCCATCCATGCACTATAATGAAACTGCAGGAATCAATTACAATGGCAAAGAGAGATACAAAATACTTGCACTCCTCTAAGAATACTGACCAATTTCTTTGGTCAGTATACAATCTATACACAGGGAGGGACCCAAACCTGCCCAAGCACAATGTAAAGGGAAAAAACTAGCAGTACAATATGATAGTTGGGAGAAGTACCTACAATAGCCATGTGTGCAAAAAATACATTATATAGAAGCACTGTAATTTGTCAAACTCAAAACGAGGACTCCGCAGGAATCAATATACACAAATATGAAAAGAGACATATCCCCGCCGACTTAATTTTTATGTGAGATGGTCATTCTAAGTTCCAACAGTCAGGAACCAGGCCCAAGTATTCATACAATAAAATATGCAGCATTACCTCAAGCACCATATGAAGTAACTGGAATGCAGCACGCATGCCATCATCTCTTAGGGTAAAACGGAATTCCATGCATATGAATTCCTCTGTTGACTCCAGCGAACAATTTATCAAATGATTTACACAGAACATTTCAACCTGGAGACCAAGAATGTTGATTGTGATTAAAAGCAAATCATTCACTGAGGACCTCATCTCATTTTATCATTATCAGCCAATGTAACCATACACAAATTTCAAAGCAGTTGATTCAATGCGCCCTTAGCTTTGGATAAAAAATCAACATCACGGAGACACTAAAATACTCCGTATAAATATTCTGAGAAATGCCAACCACCATGCATGAAAGATGGACATATATAAATGAAAAATGATGGATGGGAAAATGTAGTGAATAACACTATATGCTTTTTACCTGCTCACGTGTGAAGTTTCCTACTCGGCCTCCTTCACTCAAAGTTCGAACACCCACAATTACAGCTCCCCGAGCATCAGCATTTTCGGCTGCTCGTCCACCACCGACTATGAGGCGCATAACACCACTATTGGTCTCATTTTTAGATATCTGTTTGGAATAACAAGAGCCACATGTAAACAATGCAATAAGAATATAAAGATTAGTCTTCACTTGGTAGAGAAAAATAAAGTTGAGAAAGAACGTGATTTACCTTGTAATTCACAGGAATTCCATTTGAGAGACGCCGCTGGACAATTCCTGTATCCTCATCATAAATTCTTGTTATTTTCTGTTCTTGGTCTACAGGAATGAAAGATGGGCTTTGCAGTGACCTTAGTTCCTGCAACTGTTCTGAAGAAATCAACTCCCTCGGCACCTCAAGCTGCAAAAGAAAGGGAAGGGGTTGAAATTAAGCCACCAACTTCAGTGAAACTGGGTAGACAAAGGAACTTCAATTTACGTGTCTACTGTCTATAAATGGAAATGCAGGGCATAGGAGGCAATACTGCCAAAAAAATAATAACATAAATGACTACAGAACATGAAGCTTTTTAAGGCAGAAACCTCAGGCTCAGCCTCTATAGGCTCCTTCAAGCCAGCTTCAATAGAAGACAAAATCCCTTCTGGTTCTATCTTGAATTCTGTTTCACCAATTCCATCAATGTGGACTTTCTTTGGAACACATGCAACAATTGCTGCTGGGGACCGCGCAGATGGTTTCCCAAAATCAGATATGAACTCCAACACCTCCGCGCCAATAGAATTGACCTAAGACATATAAAAACAGATTCAAGTAAAACATAAATAAGAAATTTCATTCTACAAAATTTATATGATTTTATGATTTATAATATCATATCAGAGTTTGCTTGGTTACTTCTAGGTACATATTGAGAAACTAGAATGTCAGAAAAGGTATCTGCTTGGTTTCTTCAAAAGATTTGCAACACATCATTTTTATTCTATGAGAGGGGGGGAGAGTTAGAAAAAGATGCAAGACTTCTCTTAATTCAGGCTCTCAGGGAAGGACACAGTGACAATACCTCCTCAAGGGTGACCGTACTAGCAACAGAGAGTAAACACTCATGTCCTTGTCTTTGATCCATTACAGTATGACCCAGTGCATCACTTTCCATAATGAAATCTAAGTTATCCACTGATGATATGTTGTCAATCATTGATGCCAACTGTTCACTGTCCTTTAACAGAGCATCTAAATAACGGGCCAATTCACCATTTGTAACACCAAATTCTTTGAGCCTTCTGACCTGAAATGTCCCAAAAAACATATAGGTGAAACAGAACAAGCTGCAAAGCCATACCAAACTGTTTCAAATTCAAACAAATAAAATGCAACAAAAGGATTCTATTTTGTCACATACGGAGCATCAAATAGTATTTAAGAACACAACGAACCTCCTGCACAGCAACTTTGATTGCATTTTGCCAATTCTGAGGTTCTGCAGTCACTGTAAGAGTAGTGACTGTACAACCTTCTCTTCCTGAATCACTGTGATCCAACTCCACTGATGTAAATGGGGGATTTGAACTCTGGGAAATACTTCAAATTAGATTCAAAATGCCACTAATAAAGATGCAAACTACACCACCGTTGAAAAAAGAACACTATCATGAGCTAATACACCCTGTAAATCTAAGGTTAGTGTATAACTGGAACTCTGGAACCACGTAAGAATGAAAATATGCTACTAATATACACCCCATAAGATTTCGGGCATATAATAAAATGGGAACTTTTGATCCTAACCATCAGTGTTCAAGTTATAATTTTCCTTCAAGCCCAAATCTTCAAGAGAACTGTTCTCAGACTGTACTGACTTTTCCAAGAATTCCTAGCCTCAATGCCAGTTTATAACAGGAAAATCAGCCAATAAATCACAGAGGATACAAAGAAAATAGAGGGCATATTATTTTGCATTGCCTAGAAGCAACATAATCTAATTTTCCAGCACAGAATCCACTTGATACTTTTATTTTTAAATGATGTAATTATATAAATCTGATCATTCGTGGAATTTCATGAAAGATGCAAAAAAATCATCTTGCTTTGCCTTAGAACAAGGACCTTGAATGTTTTAAGCCAGAACTCTGGAAAGAGGAAACGCGGCAGTAACAATAGTATACTATGCACAGACAATTCCCAGCAGGTGCCAGTTGGAAATTCAACACACCTGATATCTTGTATTAATTCGGAAATGCAAAGCAGAGAGAAATATTCTTTTCATCAGCACATTTCGCAAATCTCCGTAAGTACAGACCTTGTTGACAGGCACCTGATAAGAAATAGTAATAAATTATTGAGGACAAAACACTGATAGGGACGGGCAAACTTTTACATGTCTGTTAGGAAATAGAGCACCGCAGAACCAATTCTGGGCATTGCCATTGGGTATAAGAACAAGGCTGGGGCATGCATTACCATTTACCAACTATAGTACTATACTCAGGAAAACTCTTGTTTAATTTCTGTAAACAAATATTTCTAGTGAACAATCGAAATAGCTAATCTTATACAGTAAAATTTGAGAACTTTAAATGTCAAGAATTGTTTAAGGTTGTTTGAATCCTTCTAAGATCCATATCCATCACAAATAAGAAGCCAAAAGTTGATCTTATAAGTCAAAGATAAAATAACAAGTAGGCCAAAAGGTGCCATGCTCTGCTCCAATTTTCAACCCAATCACAACAATTATTTCAGTGAGAATATTCAAATGTAGCCTTTTTTATACAGTGATGATCAGTTCAGTACCTTCAATATTCACATCAAGTTCATTGTTCTATTTTGATACCCTGAAACCTTCTTCTCACACATTTCTACCATTTTGGGGTGGTCGGAATAGGCAATGAGAAGCAAGGCCAGGCGTCAGGTGTATATTTTTTAGATAATACAAGAAGGTAATAATATCTAGGAATGATATAGGTATCAGTAAAACACTAAAGAGAGGACAATACAGGTGTATATTTTTTAGATAATACAAGAAGGTAATAATATCTAGGAATGATATAGGTATCAGTAAAACACTAAAGAGAGGACAATAAAACAATACCTTGCAGAAAAAGTTGATTGAGAAATTCTGAAGCAATTCATGCTGAAATATCTGAGGAGGCTTCACTTCTGTGTAGCTTCCAGGAATGGACCAGTTGTGCTGGACAGGTGGGCGAACAGCATGCCTTTCCCTTCTGATATTGGTTGATGGTTCCATGGAACCAGGTGACCTATCTGGAGACAAACCACCTGCCAGCCCAACTGGAAGCTTAGGAACAAGGAAACTAGCCAGCCCACTGAAAGCACTTGGTGCACTTACAGGAGTTGCCTCACTTTCTACACCAGTCTGCCCAAAAACTTTCTGCAAGAAGACCTGGTAGTTACTACTTACTTCAGAAAGTAATGCACAAGCTAACTAAAATCCACACAAACTAAAGGCCTGGCTAAAATCATCTTGAGACAGACAGTGAATTAGCAATTACATACTTCGATGTGGTTAACTGTCTTTGAAATGTTATCAATGTCCCCAACGATGTATAATGTGGCATTAGCGGGGAAGTACCAACGCTCATGGAATTTCCTGATTTTATCAGCATCCCATTTCTTAATCTGCTCCTCTAATCCAATAGGAAATCTTTTGCTTAACTTGTTCTCAGAATGCAAGTGTTGCAACAGCTACATCAACCAACAGAAAAAATTGGGTGAAAAACAAGGAAAAATTGGAAATAGAAATGAAAACACATGCCCATTTCTTGTGGTATATACCTGGCAATCAACACGATACTCTATAGTATTCATCATTTGTAGTTCTGACAAAATTGCCCGTCTTTCCTTTTCCACTCTAGAAGCCAGAAACTTGGGCTGAAAAGCAATCTACGTACACACAAAAAGAAGAAAAGAAGCAAAACAAACAAGAGACAACCAGCATTTCATGTAAAGCCACAATTTTAACAAGACAAACAACATGACGCAAATAGAAATTTAAACAAACATATTAAAAATAATAATAAACAGAATAAAGAGTTGCACCTCATTTAGAGCATCAAGAACAACAGGCAACAAATCACCTTCAGAATCCTAGAGAACAAAAGTTGCATTACATTAAAAATAGAAAACGGGAGAAATACTTCATAAGATTAATAGATTACATCATTTCACTGGCCAAAATGCACAAAAGAATTCTGAAGAACACACAGGAGATTTAAAGTTAAGTACCATCTAAGGACTTTGAAAATTAAATGCAGTTTTCTTTTTTCCTTTTTATCTATGAGAGAATAAAAACAGTTTAGTGTTTTGTCCCATCTCTCGCCCTTTTATATATCCACTACCCACTTCATCCAAGTGGACTGACTTTTCACAAGAGAATAAACAGTGTCCAGTGCAAAAACTAAAAGGGATTGACTTCACAAAAGTGACTGTGCAGACATGCAAGGATGAAAACCACACAAACCTTGGTACTGGTTGGTGAATGGATATGAAATACAGTGTGATGAAAATCAGTGTAAGCATTAGATCTTGCCCCAGTTCCAAGAAGTTTTTCTCGTTTCTTACTTCCAAGGAATGCAACATGTTCAATCATATGAGCAATTCCTTGCTCATCTTCTTCCTCGTCAATGGACCCCACATGAACTTCCATGTGAGCTTCAAATCTATACTTGAAACACAAAAAATATATTAGGGACACAAACAAGAATGAAGGGAAATTTCTTGTTCCCACTAAATACTTGAAGGTTGATGAGGGAATCATAACTGTGTTCTTGTTCACTAAATACCAGACCCACTAGCATGCAAAAGGTACTGGAATCTAAAATAGTGTCACAAAAGTTCCTTTCAATTGATTCCAACTTACTTAAGACTCTTATCGGTGGATTGAGTTCACAAACTTTCGCTAGATAAGCAAATAAATCTTAAATCTTTTCCACTGTCGGTGTATCTGTAGTGAAATGATGATAAATTTGGAATTTTTCATGAGCTTCAGATTATGATTAATTAAAGATATGAGAATCTTATCCATACAACCAACGCTACAAGTGGGGTAAAGGCTTAGACGATGATGATGAATAGAAATAAATCCCATCCTTAACCAGAGTCAGGTCTTAAAAGCTTCATAAATTTGAACCACCAGTGTTACGCAGATGAAATTTCTTGTCTCCATGGGATGTAAAGACAACCACATCTGAATAAGGTCAATATAGATCCAACAGTCCTCAAATTATATAGGAATAAAATCACAAGTCCATTAAGTAGCAGCATGGTATGCAAAGCATAACTTTCTCCATAAATTACTACTACTGTCTAGATATGAACAAAGAAGAGGAAAACCTAATAAGAAATATATATCCCCCTAAGAACATCCGTAATTATCAGAGTTCTGATTAAATATTCCCATTAATTCCATCGAAGTGACAAGGCAAAATCCCAGTGGCAGATGCAAATTATTTTCACCCTAGGGCAAATGTAATATTCAAAGCTTTC
Source organism: Ruellia speciosa (assembly GCA_001909325.1). Lineage (NCBI taxonomy): Eukaryota > Viridiplantae > Streptophyta > Magnoliopsida > Lamiales > Acanthaceae > Ruellia > Ruellia speciosa. The sequence continues at coordinate 8,711 of MAYD01613428.1, forward strand.
CATCATTTTTTATTAACTAAATGCATTTTCCAAGTATCTGAATAAGAAATTGCTACGAGATGGTACCTATTGGGAGGGACTTTATTTGGCAAAATCAGGTAGCGAAGTCCATTTTTGAGTTGTCCTCTATACAATTTTGGGTGACATGGTAGCTCAAGTCTCAAAAACTTCTCAAATTCTTGTCTCTCTGCTTTGGAATCCAATATCTCCAACCCTTGATTTTCCATAACGCCATCAGGCCAGGTTGTACTTGCTGCATGCGGCTCTTCAGGGCCAACGGAGGCTTGTGGAACATGAACTTTTCTAACCTGAAGATCAAAGTGACAGGACACGGCAAGAAATGGTAGTGATTCTTATAAAATGGATCAAACATAATCAGCCATCATTCAATGTATGAGCTATTGCACATACAACAAAATAAGATATGTAATATCACAAATGCTTGGCATGACAATACATGCCAATGCAAACTAAAGCGAAAGGTAATAGTGTAAATTGCTTCAAGGGAGAAATAAGGAAATAGAAGTTGACAACATTGACAAATAATCCCTCCAATTCAAAATATAAGCCTATATTCTGAATTGGAGGGAGTAGTTAAAGAAAAATGTTCAATTTTGGTTGGCCATGAGTCATAAGCATAACATGTTTATTTCCCTAAATTTTCTATAAGCTGTCCCCGAACCTGGCCATTCCCCCAAACACCATAAATGATAAAAATCCTTGTGAGAAAAGAATATTCAATACAGTAAATATTGTGTTGTCCTTCAGGTAGGAATAGAAAAGGACCTCTATCAATTCGGAAAGGGTTGGAATTTAGAAGTGGGGCAGAAGTGACTCTAAACAAGAAAATATGATGGAATAAAAAATATAATCCATCATTAGGGAAAGCATGGAAGATTATAGCATTCAAAGATCCCCAGATCTAATTTCACAAGCCATCACACAGATATTAGACATCGCAATTCCCTAAGAATAACATGTTAGGAAACAGACTTGAAAAAACAGGTCAAAATAAATTCACCAAAGAACAAAGCATTGATATAAGACTACCAGATTGCATAATTTGCACTCATTGCTTACTTTAGGATTATTAAGTTTGAGTTTTGGAAGATGAAAGGCTGATGTGTCAACAAAGAATCCTGATTTGAATCTGTTCGGACCAGTTTGCTTCCTTTTGCAAGAATGGAAGCATGATATTTGTTGGCGTGTATCTACAAATCGTGATCTAGGTATCAATTGATTCAGCTCAGATGAATATCCCTTCCATGTATTCTGCAATAAGGAATGCCAAAACGGGGATGTTAAAGTCAGGAAACAAGGTAGCAAGCGGCAACAAAAAGGAAAATGCAAATCAAAACACAAATAGTTAACTAAGAATGAAGAAATTCAAATACAAAATCCAAACCAACGAAAAAGAAAAAACCATACAGAAAAATATGACCATTGCATATTAATTCAGTATCATTCATGTTATCTTTGAAAATTAGATTTCACTGGAGCTTAAAATTGATTGAAAAAACTTATGTGGAGCAACACACTGTCTTGTCATCTTAACGACAGCACTAACCAGAGAAGAGATACATTGAATGCAAAAGCTGCCACACTACTTTGAACTGATTTGAGGGTTTAAGCAAATATTCTGCTCCAACAAGATTAGGCAATAACCTAAAGGTTAATAGTATCAATCTTTACACAATCTCGAGGCCTTTGGCAGAAATCCAGCAAATAACAAACAGCAAACCACATTTCATTCCACCATTTTAAGTTGTGTTCTTCATCAGAAGTGTCACCGGTCATCGTATCAAAGTCCATAATGGAAACATAAGGGAATTCTACAAATCACCGGACAAATTTCATTTGACCAATGTAAATATAAGAGACTCCAATAACTAGAACATCTCAAGTCCATTCCCCCTTTCCACATAAGACCGTAGTCTCCAATGTAAACTATAAGAGACTCCAATTGCTACTGGATTCAAAAGCTAATATCAGCAACTACCTATCCATCATCCTTTGCCGCAGATACAACAAGCAGCTCACGTAATTAACCCCAGTTATCATTTACAAACACTGTCAAAAAGCTTAAACAACACGAACACTCAACCCACACAGAATATCCAACATCACACACCAGAAAAAAATTAATCAAGGAAAAGAAAACTTCCGACCTTACTTCTAACAAGGAAGGCTCTGTTGCACCGACCCCTCTGCGGGCTCAAGCAAATGGGCTTCTTCAATTGAACCCGATTAAATTTTGCAGCAGTATACAAAATACAGGCAGCGCTATCTTTAGTGTGTTGATGATTATAACAATTTCTGGAATTAATCGGGGCCAAAACGGGCTTGGTGCTGAATACAACGGATGAGCCCTGCATATTTGAGGAATTCCCAAATGCAATTTGGGGGAGAAGAACAGAAGAAGAGAG
>MAYD01614394.1:0-11118 GCA_001909325.1 Ruellia speciosa
AGAATTATAAGTAATATACTAATTAAAAGTTCAAATAAATAATAAATAAATTGCTTATTTCTGCACTCATAAATGAGCAAAAAAAATAAAAAACAAACAAATTATACCGAAAACACACACAATGACGGCTACAGCAACATATCAATTGGCTCGGTCTCGTGAGAAATGAGACTAAGTTATTGGACGGTCTCAGAAGAAACGAGACCCAACCAATGGCTCGGTCTCATTGGGAACCCGCTCGCGCCATTGGCACGGGCAGGTTCCTCCCTCGGGCCACCTTACGGTGAGTCGGGAGAGTCCCCCGACCCTTTGCATGTCCGGACAAGATGTTCGCCGGCTGCATTTGAGTGGGCAAACAATTTACCCGCTCGCTCCAATGGAGCGGACTGAAACTTTAACAGATAAATTACCCTTTATAAAATTGATGAAAGATTTGTCACGCTAGGAATATAGATATGGATTGCATTTAATCATGTGATTTGGGTTTATAAAATGTATAAAGATTAGGGTAATTTCCGTCACCCGAAAGCGCACGGTGTCAAAGTTGCAATATTTGTAGTAAGTACTGGATCGTTCACTTGGAGGAATACGAGTAGAGGTATAAGTCACGCCTATGTGCTATGTCAAACTTTGCAATTAAGTCACTCAATCAAATCATAGGATCGGTTCTAAGTCTAACGCTACTCCTAGAAAGCAGATAAAGTCTATACTAGAAAGCAATGAAAATGAGGTACTGGGACCAGGAATAATGCAATGAAAGTTTCTTAAGTCTTCCAAGTTTTAGGACAATTTTGGTTAATTGTAGAAACTTCGGTAATTTGAAAGATTAATTCAACTGCAAGATATTGCGTATTCCCAACTAAATTCCCAAGACAGGTACTAACAGTCAGTTGAAGAACACTTGAAATAATGCACATATTTCCAGATATACACACAATCCACTCTTGGGCTTTTGGCTTACAAGCAATTATGCGTGAGAAATCATCAATTGATATACCATCTTTTGGAATCGATATCAATTATGTCACTTGCCGAGTGAGACATCACCTTAGATGAAACATAGTTGACCTCTAGCAGTAATTTACAATTTCCCGCGGTTTTCTTTCATACAATCAGACACTTGGGATACTTCTAACGATTACACTAGTGCAGGAATTTAAAAGTTATTCTAATGCAGTATTTAAACCTAAAGCATGAATTAAATCTACGGCAGAATTTAACCTATTCTCCCAAGTCTCTTAATTGAAGAAATTACCCATGTAGTACTTTTGAAATTTAACTGAAAAGAGTGTGCAAATGCAGTCGGAATTTATATTGTCCTTTTGGGACTAACATAAACTCTCGAATCTGACCCTCAACTAATGACAAGTAAACAATCGAGGATGAAACTCTTATAACCAGAAATTATCATGGAAATGTAATTCTTTACACCGAAATAGGCTTGCCGAAGGGGGATACGACCCTAACTCAAACACCCAAATCTTTGTATTGAATTATATTTAATTTATTTTGCAACAGAGTTTGAAGAAAAATTCCCACAGACCGGTACTATTTTCCCAATTAATCACAGGAGCCTTTTCATCCGATTTGGTTTACTCAATGAACTCATGTCGCAAAATTAATTTGACCCATGACTCAACATTATATCTCGACAGTAATTTAAATCAATCAAAACCTAACTTCTATTCATGAGGATCCAAAATAAAATCTTTTTGTGGAAGACTAAATTAAATTCATCACATTAATTATGTCCTCGGGTCCAATTTATTTAAGTCCAAATCACATGTCAATCAATTGATCTTTTGGGCTTAAACTGTCCATTGGGCTTAATTAGGTCTTAGGTTAATTGTGCAAAAGGAAATCAAAATTAGCAAAAGACGCAAGGATCCGACTCAATTCAAAATTAAAATGACTCAATTGGGAAATTAAAATAGAAAATTGACAAGTCAAAATTCAACATGATTTAATGATAAATTTCTGCAATAAAGAAATGGAAAAATTGACCAATTGATCGACAAATTAAAATGACACAAAATAAAAATAAAATCATGCAGAAATTTCTTATTCATTATCATGACAGATTTATCAATGTCAATTGAGATTTGAGAAATTAAATTTAAAAAAATGAGAACAAAATCAAAAATGAGCAAATGAGACCCAACTCAAGGATATAATTGTTACATGCTGTAGGAGTGTGATAATGAGCGGATATGATGAAGAGTTTGGATGAGATTGAAGTGAATTAGGAAAACGGCATGGATATCCGCGGATTTAATTTTACAATTTTGTCATAGGAATAAATGAGCGGATTTGTACGCAAAAATGAGCGAAGAAATAAGCGGATAAATGAGCGGAAAATTGGAATGAGCGGACAAAATGAGCAAAATTAATTCCTGCATAAATGACACAATCACGTAACAATTGACTCGAAATAAATTCGCACAATTAACTCTAAGTCCAATTAATTCCAATTTTTTAGAATAATATGACCTCAATTTAATCACACATGTCATTCAGAATAATCAATAGTAAATCTGTGACTGGATGGATTTATGAGCAAAAATGTGATGTAGAGAATGAGCGGAAATTATAGAATTCTAACCAATTGGCATTATTTCATATCTGACAGAAATTTACCAAAAATGAGCGGATATTTACGCAGGAATGAGCGGAAAAATGAGCGAATAAATGAGCGGAGAAATGAGCGAATAAATGAGCGGAGAAATGAGCGGATATGCGAAATGAGCGGATATTTTGAATGAGCGGACAAATTGAGCAAATGAACGGATATGAATGCAATTCTGTCTTAAAATCCAATTTCTGCTCAATTAATGCAATCCGGTCCCATTTCCATGCAATTGAAAAACCTTCAATTAATCACACTTCCAAACTGAACCATTTATTCCATAATTAAAATGGAATACCAAAAATTCCTTATTCCAAAAACCGCAATAAATATGGAAAATTAAGTCATTTCTGAATGTGGCCCAATAACAATTCGCGACTTTGTACCGGTCGACACTTAGACTGAAATTACTTCATTTCCTTATTCAAAAGCGATAAATTGCCATTAAATGTGAGTAAAATTAGCCATAAATGGCCGTAAAATGAACGATGAATGATAGTCAAAACGACTAGCATCAACATCCTCACATTTAATATCGTTCGTCCTCGAGCGGTCAAACGATAAGTTTGCAAAATAGGCTGAAATAGAGTTTATTTTATGGCCTCAGATTTATCAGATTATTGACACTTTAATTGTGCGGTGACCCCTAATTAAAAATTTCTTTTCAGCATTATTGTACAGAATAAGGAATGACTTCAATGCTTAGTGGTTATTGTAGGCATAATACCAAAATTAGATCAAAGCACGAATCAATTGACAACTTTTGAACAATCTCGGAGATTTCACTCTATTTCTGGTACCTTTCTTATTTGATAAACACGGAAAGATCACTCGAACCCTCGAAAAAAGTAATTCAATCGCTCATTCATCACTATATAAGCAGGCTTACGTGATTTCGGAAAAGCATCTCATTTTCACCTTTTGCAATGTCTTACCGATTCAAGATCATGAGGTCTTTCAGAGAGGTTATAACAGGGTTAGGGGTTGTCACCTTTGGTATGGAAAGGATTAATAAGGTGTCGGGCAAGCAACCTCAGCTTAACAGGTTAGTCATTCTTCTTTTCATCAATCTTCTATTTTCTTTTGATTTATCGAAATGTCGATGTCTGCTGGACAGCCCTTCTGAGTTTATCTTCGATTTACTCCCTTTCATTCAGGCTTCCTTTCTCCAGCTATTTCTAACATCCTTTTTCTTTTGACATTCCTCTTGAACTTTATAACTTTCTTGGCATATTATGCATAGAGCCTTTTTTTCTTTTGACTGATTTTCTTCTTTTCATTCCTCCCCGGATGTTGTCGGGGATCGAACCGGGTCATTCGCTTTTGATAGGTCATAATACTCCCCGATTGCTACAACGACATCTTTGATCTTCCACTGTTATTCCAAAATTCCTTGCCCAAGGTTCAACGGTTGAAGGTTTGGCAATTAATAGGATTTTGGCTCATTTATTGTGGCTATCAAATAAATCAGGCTTAAACGGCTCAACTTGGCTCTTCCTAGAGATATAATTTCAGGTTGGAAATATCAAAGAATAGGCTTAATCAAAGTGTTCTCTAATGCCTCAATCATATCTCGAATCGTCAGAACTAATGCGACGGTCTCAACGAGAAAACTTCGACAAAACCTCAAAACCGTTTTACAAGTGATTTTCACTCTTGAAAAGGAAAATGAGTCAGTGGACTCAGGTTCAAATCTCACCAGGTAGATTAAGTGTATCCCCTTGATTATTCTTAACTGCCTGTGATTCATATCTTCAACATAATAATAGTTTGCCTTTCCAGATTATTGTGCATATCAATCACCCTTTTCTGCTTGAAATTATTGTAAGAATTTTTCATCTAGGGTCACTTTAGCAATTAAAGATAATGTATTTAGAATGTTCTTCATTGGCCATTTTGAAAATATAATTTTCAGCTAATTCACTTACTTAGTGTTTGAGCAACTTTATTTGGAAAGCCTTAAAAGTTGTCAAGTTAGAAACTTGACTTATTCAGAAAAATCCTTCAAGCTATTCAGCTTGGTTTTGGTTTTAAAACATGCAAAATGAAATGCAAACGCAAATGCAAAAATGCACAATGCCATGCAATGCAATCTAACCTATCATAGTCTAAAAAGCGGTAAATGTTCCACTAGACAGTGTTACACTTACGCGTTATTGAAAGCAATAAATCTAATCTACGAAAGCGATAAACTATTCTAAAAAAACAGGAAATCTAACTAAAGCAAGCAAACAACACACACAGCGGAATGGAAAGAATCAGAAATTGCGGACATTGATCATGTTCCTATTTCTATACACTTTACATCCAATCACCTTCTGAATGTGAAACAGAAACATGCAATGTTTACAATAGAGCTCATAACTATGCTGCTGGTGGTGGTGGGTCCTGTTCTTGATCATCTTGAGGAGGTGGTGGTGGTGCAGATGGTGGCTGGCGCGCTGCTAGAGCTTGTGCGATCTGTGTTAGGCTAGCCATCATCTGAGACATCATGTCTTGCTGTTGCTTATTCCTTTTCTCCTCAGCCGCAATTCTCTTATCCTCAGTTTCTTTTCTCAGCCTTTCTTTTTCCAAGTCGGCGGCGATTCTCTTTTCTTCCAAAGCTAACTTTTCTTTTCTCGCTTTCTCCTTTTCGGCCATTTCTAACTTCTTTTCCTCCAACCTTCCTGTATTGATAGACTCTACAAGGGTGTTCATGGATGCAGTATGCCTTTCTTGCATAGTCATCAATGTCTGAGATAGATCAGTGACATGCGTCCCCTGTGATTGAGTAGGGATCTCAGGTGCAGGTCTATTTCCTCCCTCAGTCTCTGGTTCACAATGTGATGGACCATCATGATCATGCACCTGGTCATCTCCTTGCTCATCTACTTCGACTCGTTCTTCTGCAACTTCAACTCTAGCCCTCTTCCTTCCTCGTGTTCTTGGTCTGCTCTGCGGGGTTGGGGCTCTAGAATTGTTACCATCAGTTGGGGGGTCAGCAGTAGGAGTCCCCGATATTTCTCCAGTCATCAGCTTATATTCAAATTCTTCGTCTTCTTCCCAGTCAGTTAATGGTATCGGTCCTCCAATTTCAATCTTATCATCCTCCCCAAATTCAGCTAAGTCAACCCTGGCTTGTTCACATAATCTCCTAATCAAATTTGGATGACTTAACACCCCTTTTGCCTTCTTCAGAAAATGTGCCGAGATTACTTCACCTACATTAATCGGTTTCCCGAGCAAAATCTGAGATAACCCCCACAGAGATATTCCTCCAATCTCGTGTGCATGGAAGATCGGTTTGAGACGCCCAAAATAGAAATCCATTGATGGCCTAACTTGCCACCGGATTTCCCTATCAGAAAATGTTGGTCGCCTTTCATTCATAACTGGATCTCTACCACACATTGATCTCACTATTCTCTTCACTTCTATCCTTTCGGCATCTTTCATACATTTCTTATGTAGAAAGTCATAAGTCACCTCTCCTCTTATATCTTGAGTTCCTAAAAACGTGTTGAGAGTATGACTGTCTATTCTGATCTCGTGCCCCCTGACCCATGTAGTTTGATTTTCCGAATCAACGTTGGCAAAGAACTCCTGGACTAATTCCCAGCTCGAGTCTTCATCGTGATGAATACCGAAAGTTTGCCAGTTGTGCATTCTGATCATTCGGGAAATCAGCTTATGGTCTATCAATTCTGCCTCAAAGCCTTTATCTAGCACTATAGCTTTATCTCTCAACTTAGTGTAGCCTTCGTATGCTTCAGGCTTTCCATTAAATCTTTTCCTCTGATCATCATCATCAACCAAATTCTTCAATGCAGTTGGTGTCAAATCATCTCTAGCTCTCAACCGTCTTCTACTTGATGACTTTCTATAATCAGTACCAGCCATGACTGATCCTGATGGTACTGAACCCCCGGACTCTCCAACCCTTTCAGCTATGTTGGTTGGAGTTTCATTTTCTTGTTCATTCACCGGTTCGGCTCCCTCTCCTACTTCTTCATGCACCTCAGGTGTCGGATGGTATTCAAGTAAGTGTACCACCATCGGCTCTTCCCTTTGCATCTCTTCAGCCAACCTTGTTCCTCCAGCACCAGCAGCTATCTCTCTCAATCTGTCTTGTTCTACTTTTTTCTGCTCTTCTGCTTTATATGCTGTTGCTACAGATTCTTTTCTTGATCTCTTGATTATCAACCCCACCTCTTCTTCTGATTCTTTCTCAGACTCACTTGAGGATAGAACAACTCTCTTAGCTTTGCCTTTCTTCCTCATTAATGTCAATGAATCCTCAGATCTCTCAGGCTGATCATCAGTAACCACCTGATCTTCTAAAGGATGCCAATTAGCTGTTTCTGCCTCAATCTCTTCATCTATTTCATCATCACTATCTACTCCCACAGTTTGTCGTACTTGATCCTCTGCCCCTATTTCTTGCAGTAATGGCTCAACTGTATCAAAATCAAGCTGTTTCCGAGTACATCTTGGAATTTCAGTGGCTACTCCTTCAGTCCCTTCCATTACTGTAATATTGACCAAGTTGCCCTCAAACGCTGCACTCCTTACTTCATCTGGTAAATTGATATTTACGTCTCCATACAGCTCAGCATACGACTCACTCAGTTCATCCACAGTTCCTGATTCATCCACTAAATTCCGTCCTTGAGTATCTGCTCTATCGAAGCGAAATAACCCAGGATACTTTGCTCGTAACTCCATCTCCAGTCTTTCAACAGCCTTTAAGTCAGATTCCCCCTCCTTCTTCTTCATAGATTTTCTGCCGATTGTCTTGGCTCTGCTAGCCCAATGTCTTACCTTTTTATCCCAACTTTTCTTTGCCTCTAGAATATCCTTCATCTGTACCTCTTGAGTGTACATCATTTCTTTCTTCAAAAACCAGTCACTGAGCTCTCGATCCAATCGTAACAATGTTGAATACAATCGTTCGCGCTGTAATCTTATCCATTCAGTAAAATTCTTCTCTTCTCGAGAATCCAGCTTTTCCAGATCCTTCGTTTTAATTTTAGTGGTGATGATTCCAGCAATCACATTTCTTGTCAACGGTTGTGCTACCCCTATAGGTACTTCATCATCTTGTACTGGAGGTGCTGGTTGCACACTTGGCTCAGCAATTCTGATTCCAGGAGCTCTCTTCTTTTTCTTGGGTGGTTCAGCTGCCCTACCAGTATATCTGTAAGGGTGTAACTTCGGCTTTGGTGGCTTTACCCCCGATATCTTTCTTGCCTCCTTTTCCCTCCTATCTTTCTCTCTAAATTTTTCAAGTTGGGCTACCATTTCTGGATCTAATGGTGGAGCTGGTTGCCTTAGTTCTGTGGGGTATCCATATAGCATTACCAGTTCTGTATTCCTTCCCCATTTTAACACCTTGTTTTTCCACTCATCCCTTTTTTCTTGAATTCTCCTCCTCAAAAACACTTCTGAGTAGTTGTGTTTTGTCCCCAACATCCTCTTCCAGTCATCTTGAAATTTTTGGCAAAACTCATGCCATCTTTGTTTAGCTTCCTCAATTAAAAACCTTTGTTCATGTGGTCCCTTTTTATCCAGAAATTCTGGTGGTGCCCAAAAAGGTATCATTAGGCCCACATCGCAGTCTGCTGTCAAATCCAATTTATCCAATGGTAGACTCTTCTTCTCAATCATCTGCACTACGTCAGGATCGCGTCGCTGGCTTAACTCGATCTTCTCACCAAAGAACACAGGATATTTCAAGATCTCTCTTTTCTTAGCCTGCCAATCCTGATGTGCTTTCTTCATTCGATACTGCATTCTTTCAATTCGAACCACTACAGGTAATCTCCTTTCCATCGCATTCTGCGATTTCCTTTCATCAACCCAAAATTGCTTTTCAGCAATTGCGTGATTCCATTTTAAGTCCATTCTTGTTATAAATTTCTTCAGAGGGTCTTTAATTGAGTCTAAATAACTCTCATTCCAATATTCTGGCAACATTAATTCCTCAGAAATGAAGATGCCTCCTTCTTCGAATTGCTTTCTGATTTCTAACATTGAGGCTCTTTTTCTGTCGACATCTTCTTGTGTCATGCAACCATCTCTTCTGCAAAAATATATATCACATTTAGTACATTCCAAAATATATCACCATCCTCACATTTAGAGTATTTTTACTCTAAAATGTGAGTTCAAATTAAGTGCAATGGAAATTTATTGATTAAATCTACTCAGACTTCGATTCAATCAATTAAAAGCCTCATCCTTGTTCATTTATTTAATTAAATGTGGCTTGTTGGACTTGATAAAAATAATGGCCTTTAATATTTATTTATTTAAAACACAGTCACGGCCTTAAAGATTTTAATTCCAACATATTTAGTTATTAAACCCAATTTCAGGTGGTTTAATATTTTTGCAAATAACTCCACATTTAATTGAATAAAATCACATGAGCAATTTTTAGAATTGGGCCAAATGGAATGGCTCAATTATAGTATCTAAGCGCATTAATAGTTTTGCTCATTTTCAGCAGCATAATGGAATTATTGGTCCACATGTCAATTTTAAATTTTCAACACGACCCAATCCACTTGACTGCCAGAAACTTCAATTCAATTCAATTTAATTTCACCATTTCCAACATGCATACAATCACTGTAAAAATATGTGGAAATTCAAAAACAGCGCATCAACACTTTTCTCATTTCCATCCATGTTTTGCTCATTTTAACAAATCATCCATGCAATTTTCACAGAAAAATATGACATGTTCAAATCTGCAACATACTCATCAGACGTTAATTTCCTATATTGCACAGATTCTAGATTACTCATCTTTTGTAACAGTGAATGTTTCAGACCCTTCTGCTCATTTTAGAATCAAACTGTGCACATATTCTCAATGACAACATCAATTAACACATTTAATCATCTAACATCCACAGGGTAGCACCCACAGAATAGCAGCCAACCAATACAGCATATTTCCTGTTTTAACGACATATCACAGTATCAATTCAGATTCCACAAATTCAGTTCATTCAAAACCACACCATTCCAGCATCTTAAATCATCCTAGCAAAATCCAGTTCATGCTGAGTTCTAAATCACTTTGCATTCAGTCATTAAATTTGACAAAAAATTTCACCATTCAACTTTTATTATGATTCAGAGAACAAATGAGCACAACATTTTTCAAAATTCTGATTCAACACTTTTCAGAAACTTCAAACCAGGACAATCAAAATACTCACACTCCATTATGCCGTTTTTCAATCAGTTCTGCCTTATACTACAACAATGTTTCAAAACACCAACGATTCTCAAACATATGGTTCTCAGAATAAGTGCAAAATTAACATGTTGCCTAACATCTTGCAAAAACCCTGTCCATCAAGCAAAAATCCCAGTATCCCTCGCGATTTCCACCAGTTCCTCATGCTCAAGAATCTGTATAGCAAACACCCATCTATATCCTATCACCCATTTCAAAGAAAAATCGAGCAATTTCAATCCCCTGTTTTTCGCGAGTAAATTCAGAAATTGGCATTCATTTTGTCACATCACAACATCAACCAAAAATTTCAAAGCACACAAAATACCCATCCCACAATTCGAAAATATGCTCAAAATCGATTTTCAAAAACCCATTTGTTTCCTCGCACAACCCCCTGTTCATCGCGCATTTTTGGCAGAAATTTGGGCATGAATTTTTAGCAAGTAAATCACCAAAACAACCGGTGTAAAACACTCTAGACAAACATCTCATACTAAACCAAGCATAAAAATCATGTTCAAACAAGTTTCCCTACCCAACTGTTCTTCGCATACTTTGGATTTAAAACCTTAAAACCTTGAGAAAAATGGATAAAAATGACTACCTGAGATCTGCCATTGTGATGGAGATGTGTTTTCCAACTTCAGATGGGATTAAATCGGAACTTGATCGGAATATCCGTCGGATTTTTGGAGACGAAAGTGAACAGTGCTCAAAACGGCGAGAGAGAATATAGGGTAATTGTTGTGTGGTAAAATTGAAAGTGAAATGAATGAAGTGTAAAAGCCTCTTTTAATCCCAAAACCCTAGGCAGAAACCGCCTCTTCAGTTTCCAAATTTTCAAAAGTGCGGATATTTCGCTCAAAATGAGCGGATATTCTGATTTATCCGCTCATTAAATGAGCGGATAACAGCAAATCAGCGGATATTCTGCCACTTATGCTCAATTGACAGCTTTTGTGCGGACATGGAAAAATGAGCGGATAAATGAGCGAAAAAATGAGCGGATAAACTAAAGTGAGCGGACAAATTCGCACAAAAGCGAATATTTTGCATAAGGGTAGAATTCCGGCATAAAATGAGCGGATATTGCATCAAAATTGACAGAATGTATTTTGGATTTACTATATTTATGCTATTCTGAATTTAACTCGTGCAATTTATGCAATTAAGCTCAAGCAAATTAATTCTGCTTTTCATCAATTAATTGCCACACTTAATCTAATATTTAAAATTTACAGTTCCACTAGTAAATTTT
>MAYD01614499.1:0-11369 GCA_001909325.1 Ruellia speciosa
GCCCGGATTTGATTTTGGGAACATTGATTGGTTTTATTTTGAATGAATATAAGACATTAATTAAAGACTTAAACCCTTATGTATTTACCCGGTCTTGTATTAGGGCGTCTAGACTGACTGGCCACCAGTTTAGGCAAACTAATACGGCAGTAGCGTGCCAAAAATGTTGAAAATTTTTAGGGCATTACAGAGTGGTATCAGAGCATGTGTGCTCTCATTAATCCTAAAAATTGATTAGACATAGGTGGTGAGAGTGTGCGGGTTGCAAGTAGCATAGGAATTACATTTCTATTTACTTTTTCTGTCTTTCAGTGATGCGCAAACCACAATCTCGATCATGGAATGGTGGATTCCGTGGTGGATTCTGTGGGAACTCCAGTGAGATATTGTTGTATTGCCTTTGTGGTTGCCCCGACTTGTCACTGGTTGTAGGAAGTTGTATTGACCCGCTAACCTTTACCTTAGTTCAGGATACATCCATGACGTGCGGTTGGACAAACCACCGAGGTAGGCCGGTTTATTATAATGTATTATGCGATCTTTCTGACATTACCTGTATTTATACATGCACGTTCAATTGATAACCTAGGTATGGTGACATATTCTGACTTTAACTACGGACGACATTTTAAGCGCACTATTAGGGTATGGATACGGGAAAGGTTTTGAAATGATTATTGAAACGTTGTTTTGACCGCGACATTGATGTGCTTTATGAGGAGGCCCGGGTTGGCGGTGAGATTTGTGAGTTGGTTCTGATTATGGTGATGATTACCCTGGATCGATACGGTTATGTTTTCCCCCGATTGGGCGAGGCCCTGGTGATTGGGCAATTGCGACATCGTGAGATTGCTAGTTGATTGTTCTCGTGATCCTACCCATTAGGAAGCCCTTAGGAGAGGCTTGATGTTTGTAAGATTTTCGATTAACTTTATTGACGCGTGTTGATCATTACCCTATTCTTGTGAGAACTAGGCTCTTTGTTACTGTGTCAAATTCCTTAAGGACTTATCCTTGTTGCTACCCATCCTGCATTGGTACTATTCGACTCCGGAGCTTCATGCTCCTTCCTTGCTTCGACCTTCGTACGTGAGCACGGTTTAGGGCCATTGGTGCCCTGTCAGAGGCCGGTCTCCTTGCCGTCGGAGGAGATCCGGGAGGGCGAGCAGATGCTACCTGACGCTCTTTTAACGATCGAGGGTAGGGAGTTCCAGGCCAACCTTGTGGTGTTCGGTTTGGCCGAATTCGATGCAATCCTCGGCATGGACTGGCTGGCACGCCATCATGCCCGGCTTGATTGTGGTATCCCGCGTGTTTCGCTTCGTGATCCTCATAGCACTTACGTTTCTCATTGCCTTATCCCTCATTATCCTGATATAAAGATTGTTTCCCCGTTGTCGTTGTATTCTTTGTTACGTAGGGGTTATCCTGCATATCTTTGCCAAGTTCATGATCTGTGGGCAGCGGTTCCAGCTGTCTCTGACATTCCCATTGTTTCCGAATTTGAGGATGTTTTTCCTGATGAGATCCCTAGTCTCCCATCCGTTCGAGAGATTGAATTCACAATTAAGCTTGTGATTAGCTCAATTCCGACCTCAAAGGCACTTTATCGCATGGCCCTTGCCGAGTTGAGAGAGTTGAGTATGCAGTTGGCTGAACCAAATCGCCATAAAGAACAAGTATTCATTGCCCCGCATTGATGACTTGTTCGATCAGTTGAGAGGAGCGTGCATTTTCTTCAAGATTTACCTGAGATCCGGTTATCACCAAATTCGGGTGGCAGAGGTTGATAGGCCGAATACGGCCTTTAGGACGAGATGCGTGATAGTCTTCATCGATGACATTCTCGTGTACTCCCCGAGTCCCCAGGCGTATGAAGGACATTTGAGGACTGTGCTGACGATGCTTCAGGAGCACAAGCTTTATGCTAAGCTCTCGAAGTGTGAGTTCTGGTTGGAGCATATTTCATTCTTGGGGCATATCGTGTCAGGGGCCGGTATCTCAGTGGATCCGACTAAGGTTGAGGCAGTCCTAAAGTGGCAGGCCCCGAAGAATGTGAGTGAGGTCCGCACCTTTCTGGGGTTGGTTGGATACTATCATCGGTTCATTAAGGGATTTTCAAGCATTGCACAGCCCTTGACCTGCTTGTTGAGGAAAGATGTGAAATTTCAGTGGGATGACAAGTGTGAGTTAGCATTTGAGCAATTGAAGAAAATGGTGACAGAGGCATCGGTCTTGGTACTTCCCGATGAGTCGGGTGAATTCGAGGTTTATACTGATGTATCTCACCGAGGTTTAGGTTGTGTCCTGATGCAGCATGGGTGAGTGATTGCCTTCGCCTCTCGCCAGTTCAAACCACATGAGCTGAACTACCTAACACATGATTTGAAGATGGCCGTTGTGGTGCACGCCTTGAAGATATGGCGGCACTATCTCTACGGGGCAAAGAGCAGGATTTATTCGGACCACAAGAACCTGAACTGCTTGTACACACAGGAGCATATGAGTGGTCGATAGAGGCGGTGGATGGAGTTACTACAGGATTTCGATACCGATATCCAGTACGTTGAAGGGAAGGTGAACCGAGTGGCTGATGCACTGATTAAGAAGGAACATCACTCGGTTAGGTCATTGGTGTTGGTGTCAGAGTTGAGGCCGGAGTTTGAGAGATTGGAGATCGAGTGGGTGCCTTGTGGCACCATTGAGCATCACCTTCATGCGATGGTCGTAGTCCCTTCGTTGTTGAAGGAGATTCGAGCGAGTCAATTAGGGGACAGTGAGATGGCGACCTTGAGGGCGAAGATTCAGTCAGGTCGAGCTCTGGGTCTTTGATCAGGAAGTTGTTCGTTACAGGGATCGATGGTGCATACCCTCTTCTTGTGGGGACTTGAAGAGGAATGTGATGGATGAGGCATATGGTACGCGATTCTCAGTACACCCGAGAGCAACCAAGATGTACAAGGACCTTCGGCAGAGTTATTGGTGGAAGAACATGAAGAGGGAGGTGGCGGAGTTTGTGGCGATGTGTGCGACCTGTCAGCACGTCAAGGCCGAGCATATGAGGCCTATGGGTTTGTTGCAGCCACTAGAGATCCCCGAGTGGAAGTGGGAATCAATTTCGATGGACTTCGTGACTGGGTTGCCTCGGACGAAGCGGGGGATGGACACGATTTGGGTTATGGTGGATCGGTTGACTGAGAGTGCAGTTTTCATACCCATGAGTCTGAATTGGAGCATGGAGTAGTTGACGCAGGCGTACATCCACCACGTAGTTCAACAATTTGGGATACCAAAAGAGATCGTGTCCGACCGGGATTCTCGATTTCTATCACAGTTCTGGAAGGACGTGCAGAAGGCTTTTGGCACACACATTAGCATGAGCACGGCTTGGCACCCACAGTCAGATGTGCAGACAGAAAGGACGATCCGCACCCTCGAGGACATGCTCCGAGCTTGCATGTTGGATTTTCGGGGTAGTTGGGAGGACCACTTGGCGTTGGTCGAGTTCTCCTACAACAACAGTTACCATGTGAGCATCCAGATGGCACCTTTCGAGGCATTGTATGGACGTCGGTGCTAGACCCCATTATGTTAGGATGACCCTTCAGAGTGGATTGTGATAGGTCCCGATTTGATAGAGTAGACGACCGAGATCGTGAGAGTGATCCAACGTAGGATGAAAAGACAGACAAAAGAGTTATGTAGATCTCGGGCAGAGGGATTTAGAGTTTGAGGTTGGCGATCGGGTAATGTTGAGGGTCTCGCCGGTTAAGGGCATGAGGAGATTTGGAAAGAAGGGAAAATTGAGCTCCTGCTACATTGAACCCTACGAGATAGTTGAGCGAGTGGGGAATTGGGTCGCCTACCATTTAGCATTACCAGCAAAGGTAGGGCGAGTGCACGATGTCTTCCAT
Source organism: Ruellia speciosa (assembly GCA_001909325.1). Classification (NCBI taxonomy): domain Eukaryota; kingdom Viridiplantae; phylum Streptophyta; class Magnoliopsida; order Lamiales; family Acanthaceae; genus Ruellia; species Ruellia speciosa. The sequence continues at coordinate 3,915 of MAYD01614499.1, forward strand.
ATATCCCAACTCCACAAGTTCATCGCCGATTTGAGTAAAATCATCCAACCGGACGAAGTGAAATTGGATGAAAGCTTGGAGTATGAAGAGTACCCGGTTGAGGTGATCGATGAGAAGGAGAAAGTGTTGAGGAATAAGACGATTTGGATGGTGAAAGTCCGTTGGTCAAGAAACGGACGATAAGACACCACATGGGAGACCGAAGAGGCGATAAGGGCGAAGTACCCGGACTTCGATTTGCGACTTTCGAATTGAGGTAAGCCTTGAGTTCCACATTCCCTGGGGTTTTGCATTTTGTGGACAAAATAACCCTAATGGGGGGAGGAATGTAAAGACCTAGAACCTTCTTGATTTCATAGAGACTTCTAGGGAAATATAAAGACCTATAACCTTCTCAATTCCTAGAGACTTCTAGGACCTTCCCTTCCCTCTATAAATAGGCAAGCCCCATCCCTCATTTCCCACATCTCCCCATTTCCATTTCCATTTCCCCATTTCCATTTCCCATCTTCCTTGAGTGCTTGTGAGAGATTTTGAAGTGTCTTTTGAGCATTGGGAGCTTTAGGAGTGAAGAAAGGTGGTGACTCAAGTTCGGGTTTTTCCCTTGGTGCTTGTGAGGTAAGTCCCTTAGTGTTGGTTTTGGTTTGTATTGTTGAAACCCAAGCTAAGGGTCGAGTCTTAAAGAGGTCGAGTTCTTGAATATAGGAACGCGGTTGCTTGGAAGTTCGTGAACGACAGTCGAGGAACTTAGAGTTTTCAAGGGTCGACAATTAAGGCAAGGGTTTACTTCAGTTTTTCTTCTTCCATGTTCTCCTTTCCTTTTTCCCATCTCCCCATCCTTGCCTCCTTCTCTCTATTTCTATCTGTCACAGTTGCGATCACACCCGCAGTCGGTATACCACGGTCGTATACTACGGCTTTGGCAAGCCTTGATGCATCTTGACGAGTATGATTGCATGAGCATTTTACCATGGGCTTAGCGGTAAAGTCGGTCCATGCATTTGCATTGTGCCGGTAAAGGCACCCGTTACGCCATGCCGGTAAAGGCATTGGCCCTTCCATGCCGATAAAGGCATTGGAGGTGATGCCGGTAAATGCATGTGTTGCCCGTAAAGGCGGGGGTTTATAGGTAGGTGCCGGCCTAGGCATCCATTGCATATGCATATACGTTAGATAGGTGTATGTTTAGGTCATGCATCACGTGCATCTTATGTATGCTTGTGGCTGAAGCACCGGTATGGGACGGTGTGATGGTTTACTTATATGTTGTTATTTATTGTTCATGTATTTATGATTTATACGTTACCCCGTTTTCCCCACTCATGTATTTCATTGCTCAGTACATCGTACTGACCCCTTACTTTTTTTTATAGATCCTCCTGGAGGTGCAGCAGCATAGTGGGGGTTGGGCTTCGAGCGGACTGCATCTAGACTATGTAAGATACCCGTTGCTGCATGCTATGACTTGTAATATGTTTTGTTTAACCCGGCTTCTAGCCATACTTTCTTTTTGATCCCTGGGATATTTTGAACAGGGCGAATGCCTGGATTTGATTTTGGGAACATTGATTGGTTTTATTTTGAATGAATATATGACATTAAGTAAAAACTTAAACCCTTATGTATTTACCCGATCTTGTATTAGGGCGTCTAGACTAACTGGCCACCAGTCTAGGCAAACTAATACGGCAGTAGCGCGCCAAAAAGGTTGAAAATTTTTGGGGCGTTACAGCCCGCCCCCCGCCCCCTCCCTTTTTCATAGTGTTGAAGGCTCTATAGTTCGTTGTTCAGTGAGTCGACTGACAACTAGTTGTTGAGACTCTTGGGCTTTTACTTTTTAGCCTCCTATGTGTGTGGTTGTATATATATATATATATAACTTAACCATTGTGTCAACTAATTCCTTACGCTATTAGAACCACTACAAAAAGTAAATAAATAATGTTTAATTTAGTGACAATTTTTGTCACTTATACATAAATTGCATCACTAATTTAAAAATATTATATATATATATATAATGTAATATACACATTATTATATAAGCAATTCACAAATATTAAGTCTAATAAACATTCCAAATATTAAGTATAATCAATTTCATTTTTTCTCAAACTTCAGACTCATATATTTATCATGTAATATGCACATTATATAATAAGATTGAACATTGATATCACATGATAAATATGTTGGGAAGGTCTGGGGGTCCCTGGAGTGTCCTTGAAAATGTTGCCGGCAGGTTGCGCGATAGACATGATACTTGTTGCATTTGCATTTATAGCCTAGATAGGTGTATATTAGGATCATGCATCACTTGCACTTTAATTCTTGTATTTCCTTATTTCAGTTACCGTTTATATTCGTATTGTATGTTGATTATTATCTATTATTATTATTATTCTTGCCAAAAAGGAAACTTCGTTTTTAAAACTTGATTTTCTTAAAAGAGACTTTCGCCTACGGGGAATTCCTTGCTCAGCTTTTGCTGACCCCCAAGTGTTTATTCTTTTCAGGTGATTCCGATAGACATGGTTGGAAGCATGTTGGGGATTCGAGGTTGAGCGAACTTGCTTTTTGCTTATTCGTATATTAGGTGTTGTACCAATAGTTGATTATTGTATTTTGACTCGTACGTCTGCTATTTCAGTTATGCAATTTCTATTTAGATTACTCGAGAATAATTCATGTTAATGATTAATTAAATTTTGTGTTTTACCTGTCTTGTGCTAAGAATTTTAAACTAACTGGCTACTAGTCGGGACTAATCAGTACCGCTTGGCGCACCGGCAGAAGTCACGGTGTTAGAATCTGGTACCTTGCTGGTTTTCTTGTAGGTCTGACAACAATAGCACAATGTTGTTGTGTCGTATTTTTGTACTTTGTAAAAAAGAAATATTTTTTTGTAATGAACAGTGTTGTGTAAATTTACACAACACAACAACTTGTTGCAAGATCTAACCACAACACATTGTTATATTGTGTTGTGGCCAAATTTGTTGCGATAGCAATGACGGAGGGCTCAACTTTTCTCCAACATATTGTTGGACACATGACAACCAGGCTATTTACTTTTTTTTTATTACTATAAAATTCTTGTGAGGGACCAAACCCTATCACATTAAATAAGATAATATGACCAAATAATTTCTCATATTATATTAATATAATATGAGAAAAACCAGTTATATTGGCAAAATATAGATTAAAATGTTTAACATTTGTGACATTAACCCTTAAAGAATAGACAATATTTTACCAAAAAACCCGTCACAAATCGTGTCATGTATTAAACAGGCTAATATAGGAATTCAACCACACTTCTTTATATGAAGCTAATATAATAAAATTTTCTCATATTAAATTAATATAATGTACCTTTCAGAAAACACTAACACAATGTGATAAATATTTATTTCGTCACATTATATATCTTAATTAATATGAAAAAAAATAGTTTGTTTGAAAAAACTCAACAAAAATAATTACTTTTTTTTTTTGTAGTATATAGATAATATATAGTTGTTCTAGAATCTCTCAAACCCCACGATGATGCCCGAACATTCCTTAATTGTCTGCCAGAAAAGTCCTTCACCACATGCATGGAAGCTTTGCCCAGCCTATGTATCGTCGTCTCCAATTGTTGTTCATTATAGATTCTCTATCTAAGTATGCCTAAACTGTGATAGTTGATTACGACGCGATTCTAGACAACCTAGGACTCATTCTTGAAAATTCGTCTTGGCCCTTGATTTTTATAAGTCAAGATGGAGCCATCTTTCCAACGGGTATCAAATACACCCATGATCCATGGCTTAATATTAATTTTATATTAATTGTTCAAAATAGATATTGAGAATGCTAAAAACCCATTGAGTAACTAAGATTGTTAGTGTATACATCATTACAAGATTTTTCTATAATTTACATAAAAAAAAGAAGGTGTCGGATGATTTGTGGTTGATTTCCTTTGGATATTATAGTTTTACAAATATTTTTATAGCAAAATAATATTTTTTATTGTAGTAAAGAGGCACCCACAAAGTGTGATGATGAAGAAGTTGAATTTTTGCGATCGAAGGGACTCATCTACTGGTTGGATTTTCCCAGTACATTATTATTAATTATTATTATTAATAAGTTGGAGCAGTTGTGAATAAAGTTGGTCCAAGTTGGATGCCTAAAGCCACGCAGAAAAATAAATAGTAAATATTACAGTTTTCTTTATTTTTATTTGGGTTTGGAAGTCTATGCCACAATTGACAAAGTTCATTTACTTCTCATTTTGTGGAACTCCAAAGCATACTTCCAAGTGTCAACTAATGAGGTGTTGGGGTATTTTGAAAAGTAGTGCCAATAATTTTTTTATATTAAAAAAGTTAAATTGTACTTAAAAAAAGTATTAAATATCAATAAATTTTAGAAAGGTGGTGATGCTCGGTCAAAAGAGCACGCTCATGTCGGCCGACACGGCAAGAGATGATCTCAAGGACCAAGCGACCTTGTAGGCGGCAAGGGGAATCTGCTTGCCACATGGGTTCTTGACAAGGCTTAGTATATGTGGACCGATAGTTGTGGTTGATGAGTCCTTTACTCTGGAATCATTCGATCAAAGGAAGCGCACTTGAAATGAGATACTGTTCCCCGTAAGCTTCGATCGTATGATAAACAAAGTATTTCTTATAATGAAAGAACAATAGATTCGCACAAGCAATGAATTTGGATTAAGCTGAATGTAAAACATGGAATGAGATTACAATGGGAATTACTAGAAACATAAATTGACATAAAAACTAGAAATTTTTTGGAAAGTAAATAGCTAGACTGAAAATAAGAAACTTGAGATTTGGAACTGTGTTGGCGTTGATCCGTCTTGCCCTTCTTCCATTCTTTTCTTATAGGGCTCATGTCTTATCTAGTTCACTATCATCCAGATCGTGGACACCTTTCTATGTTCTTAGTAATCCGTTTACGAAGTCCATCGTGACTACATCCCATTTAATTCCATTCAAGAACCTCCAGTGGTTGCACTAGTCCATGGATTTTCTGTGCTCAATCTTAACTTTCTGGTAGGTGAGGCACTTGGCCACAAAGGTTGTTATGTCCTTTTTCATTTCTGTCCACCAAGTAGTATCGAACTCCATACAAGTAGTATCGCTAGATCTTGAGAGCGAACACCACGGCAGCCATTTCTAAGTCATCAGTGGGGTAATTCCTCTCATGTGGTTTCAACTATCATTGTAACACCCCGATTTCCAATACCGGACGATGTTCACCACACCTAACTTACCTCGGATTCTACGCCTAATCCTTAGTAAGCTCGGTGCTCAGGCTAAACTAAATTCTCTAATCTTATCAGAGTACACTAGATTTCAGGAAGCTTGTCCCCTCTGATCACAGCTCAGCGTATTAAAACTTGGAAACGGTCAGTCACCCAAGTCATGCAAAATAATAATGATATTCTAATACAAGCAAAGCATGTCAAAAGGAATATCCCACGTCCGGGATTCGGCTATTTAATACAAGCCGATAAGTAAAATGACATTTATGAGGCATCAAAAGTAGAGAACATAATAAATAACTGAATCGTAAACACATAGACAGTTAAATCACTATGTCCGCTCATCCTCGCCAAAACCCTTGAGGTCGTAACCTCACCCGGAATGCTGGTCAGGCGGGATATAGTCCCTCCGGCCTTCATTATCTGCACGATGCAAAAGCACCGTTGTCGAAAACGACTAAGTAAGGATCACACACAATGCAATGCACGCCATGCGTATGAAGATGCATAATGAGCCACGTTAAGAACGTCTCCGATACGTTTACTTAACGGTTTCAAAACCATTTCATACCATGCACACCCCTAGTGCTTCCCTAAACCATGCATTAAAAAAGATGCATCACTGAACCATGTTAACCTATGAACCGAATGCAGTCAACATCACATAACCAACGACATTAACATTCCATACATTTTTCCTAATGCATAACACACCATGTTGCAAATACATTTCCATATGCTACAACATAAACCTCTTCATGCACTTTCCATAATGCATTGGTACTCATGCAAATTTCGTTATGCATGTAAATGTAACACCCAGTGTTACTGTAGCAGAATTAAGAAAATAAATAAATAATTATTATTCATTTATTTGGGAAAGAGAAAGGGAATATCAAAAGGATTTGGGGCTAATATGAGATTTTGGAAATTTCTGGGGTCAGAAATGGAATTTCAGAAAACCTTTGGGTCAAAAAAGGGAAATCAGAACCTGTTGGGGTTAAAAATGTAAAGACAGAAAGTCTTGGGAGCTGAAATGGAGGGAGGGAAACCTCTTGGACTGGATCGAATTAAGGGCAGGACCTTGGGGACTAAATCGCAATTTTTCAATTCTTAATTATTAAGAATCAAATTCAGCTTCAAGACAGACAGACGAGACTTCATTTGTTTCTTTCGTATCTCTCTCGATCGAGAGTATGGATTGGGATCGAAAGATTTGGCTTTTGGATCGAGAGTATGGATTAGGATCGAAAGATTTGGCTTTTGGATCGAGAGTATGGATTGGGATCGAAAGATTTGGCTTTTGGATCGAAAGTTTTGGTTTGGATCGAAAGATATGGTAGTTGGATCGAAAGTTTTGGCTTGGATCGAAAGTCTTGGTTGTTCTTTTCCTTTTTGTTTCTTCTCCCGATCGAAAGATTGAGGGTGGGGATTGAAGGTTTTGGTTGATGATCGAGAGTTTGATCGAAGGGTTGGAAGGCCTATTTAAGGCAACCCCCTTCGTTCCCGATTTCGTGTTGACAATTTGGATCTTGGATTTAGCTTCTTCGGCTGACTGTTGGAAGGTAATCTCCCAAACCCTTGTTTTTGCGATTTGGGGATTTTTGGCTATTGTGGTGTGGTGATGATTCCTATGATGATTCAAGAGTGAATCTGAGGACTTGGATGTTGTGTGGTGTTCAATTTTGGCTCGATTCTCTGTTCTGTGTTGGTACTGGTTCAGTCGGTGATCTCGGTTTTGGTCCGGTTGTGTTCTGGATTTGGGTTTTGGATATCATATTGTGTTCGGTCTCGGTTCAGTATTGGTTATAGTTTCTGTGTTGGTCTCGTTGGTGGTTTGGGATCTGTTCTTGTTACAATTTCAGTTGGGATGTTCGGATGTATTGGTTGATGCCCGATGAAGGCTAGATGCCGAGGGCTTGGTGTTCAAAAGGCTCTCCGGTTTCCCCTCCTTTGAGGATGGAGACGGGATGAGGGATTTGGCCCAGATTTGTGTTGTGTTGTTCCATTTTCGGTTATGGTTCGGTGTTTGGTTGGTTTTGGCTTAAAAATATTTTCGATCCCCTTTAATTTTTGTTTCCCCCGATTCATCGGATTGGGTTTGGAGACATTCGAAATGGGGTTTGGAAATGGTGGGAATGGCCGGTGATGATGAAGGTCGAGACCGATCTGAG
>MAYD01614559.1:0-11545 GCA_001909325.1 Ruellia speciosa
GTCTCCAATTAAGGAAAAAACAAAAAATTAATGTTGGACCAAACATTTCTCCCCTAATTAACAATTGGATTTTTTATTTGGTAACAAAAGAATTAACAATTGGATTCAAAGCAAATGATGATATTTCAAAGTGCAAAATAAAAAATAATTTGTAACATTCTTTTAATAAAAGTCAAGATGCTATGGCTTGAGATTTTATTCAACCCCTTCAGTTTATTTTTATAATTATTAAGATAGTAAACAAATTTACTAAAAATATCATAACAGTTCAATTTAGAAACCCAAAGCTAGGATCCAACATCCATTATCAAAATTAGAAATTCGTGATCACACGCGCCAGATTGCGCGTGAGCAGATCCCCGGCAGTGGCATAAAATATTAGTAGACGCCAAAAAACGCAAATATAGTGGAAGAGACGAGCCGAGAGAGCTAAAGCAAAGGCGCACTCTTCACCGTTCAATTCCTTTGGCTCCTCGCCGGCGATGAAACCCTCTACCAAAATCCTCAGTTCCAATCTCCGGTCGTGACGTGAATCCAGGCCTGAACTCGGTGTTATCCGTGGATGTCGGTGCATACTTATTTACTTGTTAAGCTCCGTTGCTGTTGAGTACTAAAGTTGTGTGGATTTTTGGTTGCTGAAGATTTCTAGATGGAGCTGCTCCATTTTTGAGTTCGTTTTCGTTTGTGGTTTGAGGTAAGTTTTTTCCGAGCTTATTATTATTTTAATTTCCTTTCAATTTTTTCAGTATTCGTTTTAACTGGGTGCAGCAAGAATTTCGGTTTAAAATTTTGTGTTATGATTTACGATTGGCCAAGATAATTTAGGTTTTTAACGTTTTCTCAATTTATACACGCCACTGAAGTTATTTGAATTTCTGGATTCTGAATTTGTGTATTTACTCCTGTTGACCGGATAGAACAGTTGATTTTTTCCTATTTCTTTCCGTATGATATGAATTTACGCTTTGCGTGACCTTTCGTGTTCCATTTTTTGGAAGTATTAGATTTATATCTGTGGTGTTTTCAGTCGACACGGGTTGAGGCTTGAGAGTTGAGACCCCTGAGGGGGCAGATAATGTTTTCTAATGGAAATTGTTGGCAGTGTTCCGTGCTAATGAAATTTGTCATGCCGTGCAAAATTGCCAATTAAAGCTTGTAAAAATAATTACTGAATAGGATTGTCTAGGGAAGAATTCGATTGGTACAAGTATTAGGACATCACATCCTATGCTCAGGGGGCAATAAACAATTTCTTGAATGGATAACCTGCACCGCAAGTATAGGAATTTACTATACATGTTTAATTGAATTATCTAAGTATAAATAGTTTATCTGCCAGGGTGGTGTGTAAACAGGAAAAATATCTTTTGAGGACTTTATTGATGAGCTATAGTTAATGGTGATTTTGCTGTGAATACTTCTTTAATACATGAAATAAACGAGCATTGATATACTCTTTAGTTGTAGGTTACTCCAGAAGCTGAGCTTGTTCATCATAACCTATTCAGGTTACTTTCGCGCTTGTAATTAACCTCCGAAAATATGGAAACAAGACCTGCTTTATCAATTCAGAGACCAGGGGGAAGACAGCTTAACAACTGTGGAGCATCTGGAGCTCCATCTTGTTCTTTACCTGTTATCCCAACACCTAGGGAAGAAAACCGCTCCATGATTCCGGATCACCAGCAGGTATCCCTGGAGGGCGGTCTCATGCAACGTTCGTCAGCTGTTTCTTCAACATTGTCTTCCAACAGTGGAGTTGCTGGACATATATTTCCTTCATCTTCAGGATTTCCTGATGATTGTCATTTTTCGTCTGTCGCACAACAAGGTCAAGGAAGGCATCCTAGACAAACCGTTTTCACTTCTGAACCAACTGTTAATGCAACTCCTGTTCTAGTACCTCATTCAGTTAACTCCAGAGTTCTCCAGCCAACAGGACCAGGCCACTATAACATAAATAATAATGATTCATGGTGTGCAGATGCATTGCCTGATTTTCTTGATTTTCCAGCAAGTAATTCCATCCATAATAGCCAGCTTCATGGAAATAGAAGTGCTGGCATGGTAGGCCCTTCTGAGGATCTCAATAAACCTGATGAATGGCAAGACTGGGCTGATCAGCTTATTGGCAATGACAATGCTTTGACTTCTGATTGGAATGAGATTCTTGCTGATGCAAATGCTGCAGACCCGGAGCTCAAGGTTGAGTTGTTCACGAGTCTTACAGCAATATTCAATTTTCTCTGTTCTGTGGAGCTAATGAAATGTTTCTAACTTTATTATTATTTCTGCTGCTATAATTTTCACATGGACATACAGTCAACAAGTGTCCCAATGCAACCGCATATACTCCAACAGCTGCCAGCTACCCCTGACGAAACTGGCAATGCTATTGTTCAATCGTCTTCTGCAAATTCTGCTCCTGCAAAGCAACGCATGCGCTGGACTCCTGAACTCCATGAGGCCTTTGTGGAGGCAGTCAACAAACTTGGTGGAAGTGAAAGTAGGTTTCCTGTGGAAAACTTTCCTCTTTAAACTCATACTCCTGGCAAGCTGATGAGTACTCCAATTTTAAATGCAGGAGCTACCCCCAAAGGTGTCCTGAAGCTGATGAAAGTTGATAGCTTGACAATATATCACGTGAAAAGCCACCTACAGGTACTTATTATATACACTCATGTTTTAGACCTACATCTATCATGTCCGTGTTAATTAGATTTTTAATATGAACTTTTTCTCTTGAACCACAGAAGTATCGGACAGCTAGATTTAAACCAGAGACCACAGAAGGTGGGTGATGAGTCTGCTTAAGCCTTTTAATTCATTATTTGTGCTGTTCATGTCATCAAATTTTTCTATGTTCATCATTCTGCCATTAAGATTATGAAATTTAATTAAATGAAGGTGTGGTTCTTGCCCTGAAATACCTTCCATACCAGGAGAGAAAAATTGCCTTTTCTTTTCTTTTAATATTTTGAACAGCATGACTAGTTATAAAAGTTGTTTCATTTTCTGGTTTGTCCCCGTTATTTTTCTCTTAATTGGGTTTCCAGTTTTAAATTTTCATCACACGTTCGTTGAATTTTACCATCATCACTGCAATACTATAATATGAGTCAAACACCAAGATAGATTTTTTTTTCTGGGGTATCATTACCCTCTTGTTCTGTTATATTGGTTGCTTGGATATACGCTATTCTTGCTTTATTCATTACTTTTTAGTAGTTATCCTAATGTAAAGAAACCCATCATTTATTTTGCAGAAACTTCAGAGAGAAAATCTACTGCCATTGAGGATCTTTCGTCCCTGGATTTGAAAACGTAAGTTTACTCTCTCTTTGTTGGTTCCCATTACCGAACATAGTTCTTCCAAAAGAATTCTCTAAACCGAATGAAATTGTGAATTTTGAATTAAGATGGAAATGGAGACAAGTGAACGTCTAATATCTTACCCGGATAATTTTCAAGCATGAGGGTTGAAATGTAAATTTGCTTTCTGTAATAAAAATGTATCTCTGTTCGTCGGAACAATTTCTCAGTATACCATTGATTTACCTTGTGATGGATGAGCACCTTATATGCAAACACATTGATGTGGGAAAATAAAGTTAATGGAGCACCACTTAATGCAATCGGAATCATGGAAAATGAGCATAAACCTTTGAGATTTCAGATATTTGAAAAATGCAATGTCCTATATTTCCGTATCTAATTAAGCTTCCGCATGCCATATGTTTTCTGGCTGAATGTTTGCATCTCTGGTTTTGAAACAGGAGTGTTGAGATCACTGAAGCTCTACGGTTGCAGATGGAAGTCCAAAAGAGACTCCATGAACAACTTGAAGTACGATTTTGTGCATTCTTAATAACTTTACTTGGAAGCAATGTGCAATCCCAGCTGACACACTAGCAAAATTTGGTTGCATTTCATGGTGAAAACAGTACTTAAAAGAACCCATCAAGTTAATGATCCAACAAACCATTGAGCTTGATCCAATGCTACTAGCATTCCTCAACAATATGTACATATTGAAATACACTCATAATATGCTGCCACAGACATATTACTTCAATGTGCTTGTTAAATGCTTATTCTATAGCTATAGTTATGCGTGATTGATCCCCAAAGCTCATTTCTGCAGATCCAAAGAAACCTACAGCTTCGAATAGAAGAACAAGGTCGATACCTTCAGATGATGTTTGAGCAACAATGCAAGTCTGGCATGGACTTAATGAAGGGCGGGAGTTCATCCACCGGTCAAGATCCCTTCAAAGACTCAACAAATGCTGTGCAAAATTCATCTGCAAAAGACGATTCAGCTGCAGAACCCAATAACAGCAGTACAGTAGGTAACCACGTGAACACACCCACAGGATCTAGAGAAAAGCAGAAGGCACCCGACACTGAAGTCCCGGAAAATTCCAAGGAAGAAACAGAACTACCATTATCAAAGCGCGCCAAGACTGCATAGATAAATTAGGCCTAGATTAAGCCAGGAGAGGTGCTCTGAAATAATGGTTCCCTTTCTCATGCTAGATGAACCTCTTGTTGTATGGGCTTATGTTTTTCTGTCTGAAGCAAACCTCTTGTATTATGAATGTTAAAAAGATTTGAATTCCTTCTGCGTTTAACATTTTTGACCTAATTTCATCATTAAGGGCGAAAAATTTTGGTCGTCAAAAAGAACTGTGATTTTTGACCTGTTGTCAATATAGACCCTCGGATGGTAAAGGCCAGATGGGGTAAATTTGGTTAATAATGGCATTTACCATCCGCTAGAGTTGTGCTGGACCCAATGTCTAATGCCAAATCTAGCATCTAGTCTATTGTCATACTGTATAAGTTAGGAAGTGACAATTTTACCATTGGGGTAAAACTGGTATCTAATGGGGTAAAACTGGTAATTTTCTAATTTTCTTATGTTTTTGTTTTAATTCGTACAAATTTTATCAGATTGTAGCTATTGTATGGTATTTATTTGCCGTTTGCAGAAGCACTGATATCGCTATGGCTAGAAGTACCAATTCCTTCTCGAATCAACCCGTTTCGGATTATTGCTGGCATACGGTTTCATCATTCTGTGTTTCTTCTTCCGACTTGCTTATCCCCTACAACGGGAATGGAAGCAGCGAAATTTCACAGGTTGACAAGTCATTGACTCGAAGACGGGAATTTCTATATTCTAATTCATGTGCTCCGCTTTTATTTTATCACCCTTTTTGCGTTGTTCTTGATTGTTTTCCGCTTTTTCATTGCGTTAGCATGCTTTTCTACTGTTTAGTACTTCGTTGAGGTCTTGGGCTGTTACATGTGTTGATTCAGCTTTATTTGGGTTGGCTTTAGGGTTATTGAATCATTTAACAAAATCGTTCCCAGTAACGGGATTTATTTGCAATTTTGCATTGTTGATCTACACACTTTGAGTTTGGTGCGAGTGGGTGGCACCGGTGGAGTTCTTTTTGAGTACACTGGACCATGAGAGGAACCTCTCATTGTTGCCGAAAATGTAGCTTTCTCAGTCTCTGACTATATTATCCAGTGAAGAATATCAGCTCCTACCCGTCGGATTATGGCACTTCGTTGCTTTTGTTTGGTGCAGTTTTTGCAACTGCTCAACTTGTGAGGAGGTTTGGCTGTTTGTGAGTGTAGAAACGAGCCCAAGGCAATTGACTCTTGAGTTGTACTTCTCTTAGAAACTTGACTGTCTGAAAGATAAGTTCAGTGTACATTTATTAAGGCCTGTAGGTCCATGAAGGTAATTTAAATCCCTTCTGGTGCTTTTTGTCTCTGAACCTTTTTGAAGTATGGAATTATATCTCCCTGACAGTGTTTATGTATTTCAGACAGTCCAAATAAGAAAATCTGTGGCAAAGGCTTATAAGGAACCATAAGAAGGATCAATTATGCATGCTGACACTTGAATACTCGATGGTTTGGGAACACGATAAATGATAAGAAGGAAATGTTTAATTGGGCTAGCTTAAGTTTTCTATCCTTTTGCCGTCTGTTCCAAGTGGTTTATTGTCTATTGGTCGGGTTCTCCTAGCATTGCTGGAAGTAGTGAAACTAAAATTCTGGCACCTGTACTTTGCCATATAAGATGCATATGATCTTTTCGTCTAATCTATTTTGTCTTCTTGAAGAGTGAAAAATCAAATTGTATAAACTTTTATTTTTGAATGGAGCAAATCAAAATTTGAGTTTCATCTGTTTCGGAGTTTTAACTTTATTATTTGTAATTGGTTCTATGTGCAACGATGTCATGTGCAGCAAATTTCTTGAAATTGCTGAAACTTTTATTCATCTACATAATCCTTGCCTGAGGCAATTATAGGAAAGATATATATGCTAAAACTAGACATCCTACTGATGATGTAACAAACACCTACTTAATTATTCATGATGGGTAAAATATTTCCTCTTTCTTATTTATTTATTTATTTATTGCAAAACTGCTAACTCTTATTTTCAGAAATGGGTTAATTTGCTAATTTTTAATGTCTCCAGTGGCTCTGGCAGGCATGGCTGGGTACGAGCAGCTAATTCTTGTGCAACTGAACGCATGGTAGGCCGTGACTCAGGGGTGGCTCTTGCGCATGATAATGCTATAGTCACAACAAACACCACTTCCTCTGCTGTTTGTCCTGCAGGAGGTGAAAGCCGTTGATCAAGCAAATCCTTCAAAAACATATCTGGGTCGTTCTGTGATGCTTCTTTTGCTGCTTGTGAAGATATTAGCTCTCCTGGGTGCCTTCCCATCATAACTTCCAGAGCCACGACCCCAAAGCTGTAGACATCAGATTTCTCTGTAACTTTCATGGTAAGTGCCAGCTCTGCATATTTGGAAGATGTGGATTATCATAGAAAAGTTCTTAATTCCAGAATTAGCAAAATATGATGCTATATGGAAAGAGAGTTCGAGAAGAATCAAATACAGAAAGGCGAGTTGCAATTCATTTATATTAGTAGGGAACATCATTAACTCATTACCTGGTGCTATATAGCCATAAGAGCCTGCAACCCTTGTCCAAGTTGATGAATTAGTGGTCAATAATTTTGCTGTGCCAAAGTCTGAAAGCCGTGGCTCGAACTCTAACTCCAGCAAAATATTGTTAATTGAGACATCACGGTGGACAATGGGCGGGGAGCAGTCGTGATGCAGGTAGGCAAGTGCGTGAGCCACTCCTTGGACAATTTTCACCCTTGTTGCCCAGTTTAGGTCACTGGCCACCATATTATCATAAAGAACCTTTCCCAAGCTACCTCTCTCTACATACTCATAGATCAGGTACATTGATCCTTTCACAGAGCAATACCCGTGAAGCTTAATTATGTTCCTGTGATGCACTTCTGTCAGTGTTCTGATCTCATTCTCAAAACAATGGTGATTTGCCAGTGGTATATCACTGGAGTCTGAGATGTTGAGCCTTTTGACTGCAAGAACCTGTCCTGTTGGCAAAACAGCTCTATAAACACTTCCAAATCCTCCTCTTCCGATGCAATGTTTCTCGCTAAATTCTTCAGTTGCTCGAACAATATCCCGAAATCTAAGCTTCCCCCCGTTTTCCCAAATGAGTGATTCAGCACCCTCGAAGTTGGTCATAGTTTTGGCTTCTTCACCATAAGGACGTTTCATCCTAAGGATGAGACATACTGCAATAATGGTTGTCAAAATTATGAGGCCAACGATTGGAACAAGGACAATGATGAGCTTCTTTGTTTCTTTGTTGTGAGGCTTGGGAACCAGACAGGGAGGCACTCCTGTTGCATTTTTTCCGCACAAACCAATGTTTCCGATGAAGGCTGTCGTTGGTGCCTTACTGAAAGAAACTCCATCGGGAATCGGACCAGATAAATTGTTGTAGGAGAAATCAACATTACTCAGACTCAGCATGTCAGATAACGCTGAAGGAATTCTTCCTGAAAGCTTGTTGTGAGATAGATTAAGAGTTTCCAAAACTTTCAGCTTTCCCATTGATGGTGGAATCATCCCTGAAAGTGAATTGCTGCTTAGATCCAACAATAGCTGTAAATTCACCAAATTTCCGAGTTCAGATGGAATCACCCCTGACAAAAAGTTATTGCTCAAACTTAAACTCTGCAAGCGTTGACAATCTCCGAGAACTTTTGGAATGTTCCCTGTGAAATTATTTCTTGACAAGTCCAGATATTGGAGATTTGTTAACTGGCAAATACTTTGAGGAATTTCTCCATTCAATTCATTGTTGCTCAGATTGAGTCTGAAGAGCTCTAGTTTACTGAGCTCCAATGGAACTTCTCCAGTTAATTCATTTGAATCCAAGGCGAGGGCACGCAATTCTGTCAGATTCCCTAGCTCCGCTGGGATCACTCCAGAAATTTTATTGTTATCCAGCTGCAGATTTGTGAGCATAGCGTACTGTCCCCACTTTGGTGTGAGTTGGCCAGCAAAGTGATTTTTGCTAACAGAGAGGAAGTCAAGCACCGGATGACTTCCAAATGCCTCTGAAATGTTTCCCGATAATTGGTTGGCTTCCAGCCGCACTCTCTTTAAGTTTGAGCAGTTGCTCAGGCAATTCGGAAGTGGTCCGGAAAAATTGTTATTGTTCACTGTGAAATGTTCTAAAGCGAAGCCGCTGCATAATCCAGGTGGCAGCTCCCCTGAAAAACTGTTATTGGAAAATCTGACGCTGGTTAGGGAGCTCATCGTTCTTCCCAGCTCCTGTGGGATGGAACCTGAAAGCTTATTAGTAAACACAGACAAAGCCTTCAGATTTTGGAGATTGGACATGGACTCTGGCAATTGGCCACTCAATTGATTGGTATTGAGATCAAGAATCTGAAGCGAAGCCAAATTCCCGATTTCTGGTGGAATGGCTCCAGTGAGATGGTTGGAGAACAGATTTAACACTGTAAGATTCGCCAAGTTCCCAATTGTCGGAGGTATTTCACCAGAAAATTCGTTGGCTGAAAGGTCTAGGTTCAACAAAGATTGAAGATTTCCTATATCTGGTGGGATGGAGCCCGAAAAGGAATTATTGTATAGAAATAGGTATCGGAGATTTGTGAGTAAGCCAATTTCCGATGGAACTTCCCCTGTGAAAAGATTGTTCTGAACCTGCAATGATGTTAATTTGGTCCAGTTGCTGACAAAACGAGATGCGATATTGCCAGTAAGACTATTCTCAGAAATTCCCAACTCCAATAAGTTGGTCAAATTTGACAATGATGAAGGTACACGCCCAGTAAAGGCATTACCAGATAATGCTAAGAAGGTGAGGTTTGTGCAAAGGCCAAGTTCAGGGGGAATTGAGGAATTGAGCTGATTGCTGTGGAGATCTAGTTGCTCAAGATTTCTGAGTTGACCTAAAGTAGCTGGAATCCCTCCTTGTAATGAATTATTGAATAGTTCAAGAGTTCGGAGGTCGGTGATTAGGTTGATGGAATCAATTATGTTGCCAGAGAAGTTGTTGTTTGCCAAGCCAAGGCCTTGCAATTTGGATAATTTGGTGAGATTTTCTGACAAGGTCCCTTGAAAGAAATTTGAACTGAGGTTAAGATATTCAAGCTTGACCAAATTATCGAATATTGATTCAGGAATTTGGCCTGTCAGGTTGTTAAGTGACAAATCAAGGTAGGTGAGGTTCACACAATTGGCTATAAAATCTGGAAATTCCAAGGTGAGTTCATTGTAAAAGAAGCTCAGATGTGTCAAGTAAGGAAAGCTTGAGATTTTGGACCAATCGGGAGTCTCCAGAAAATTAGAACCCAAATCCAAGTATCGTACCTTCTGAAGATTGCCAATTTGATAAGGCATTATTCCATTGAGGTTGTTGTTGTTGAAGCTAATATACTGGAGCTCTGTCAAATCGCCAATCCGTGGTGGAATGATACCTTCCAGCACATTGTTGCTGAGGTCCAAGAAAGTGAGCCTGGAGAGATTGCCAATGCTGGCCGGTATCGATCCATTGAGATTATTCCCACTGATGTTGAACCTTGTGAGATTTGGAAAAGCAGCGAAATTGAGCTGCTCAATTGTACCAGCTAGATCTGCATTAGCCAAATCAATTTCGGAGACGGAGACACCGATGTTGCATCTAATCCCTGTCCATGTGCAGAGACTAATGAGGTTGTTGAGAGACCATGAATTGAGAGAAGGAGAGGGTGATAGGGTGTTTTTCCACCTCACCAGAGCCTCTGCTTCCGTTCTTGCAGAGGATGATGTTTTCAAAGGGAACAAAGTGAAAAAGAGAATATGAAGAAAGAAGAGGAAAGATTTGTGAGAAGCTGCCATGACTGCTTTGCTCAAGGTGATTTTTACGTGTTGTCCATTTATAATGCCTTATTATCGACGGTGGCTCTTAGTGTGTACAAGGAAAAAATTTTATGTGATGATATACCTTTCAAGGGAATAGTTTTTATGGTTTGAACAAGTTAGTGAAATCTGAATTTTACGGTGGTGCAGATTCTGTGACATGATTTCCTTTGCTTTAGCCTGCCTTGAAAATTCGCAGAAATTTCTGTAGGAAACCGTGTTTTGGCTGAATTAAATTTGCGTAGACCTTAGAGACCTTAATCAGTGTGAGTTGGATGGGCTAATAAGTGGAAGGAAACGGTACTGCCCGGGAACAATGGAAACGCAGCGGAAAATGAAATTTAAACACATTTAAATAAAATACTATGAGATTCGAAATCCCTCCTTCCCGGACATTTGTGCACAAATATGAAAAGGGGTCAATTTAAAATAAATGCAATGGAGAAAAATTGTACCTTTAATGGTTTTTCCTCCTTCTCAGTTGTTTGCTTTAATCTGGATCGTCCTACGAACAGATTTTCTCAATTCTTTACGCAATCCCTCGAACAAAGTGATCAACGCAAGACCTCACTTGAAGTCTCTCTATTGCGTCCACACCACCGTACCGGGACCCTCTTCGAATTCTGCTAGGAACTCTTGAAGTTCTTGGTTGGGTGAAGAAGAAGAAGAAACCCTTTTTCTTTCTTTGGTGTTGGCCAATTTGCCAGAGAGAGTAGGGAATTTTCTCTTGTTTTTTTGTGTGTAAATTAATTATGTGTGTAAGATCAATATATAAACTAAAAATCCTGCACACATATTAATGGGTTATGGGCTTAGGTCAAACCTAATCCAATCAACAAAAGCCAAACAAAATATTTAATTAATCATTGGGCTCTTAATTTAATTCATTAATTAAATTTAGCCCATTATTAATTAAATTCCTTTTGGACCTTTAATTAATTAATCCAATTAATTTATTTACCTATCTAATAGGTCTCCCAACTCCTTCTAGAAATAATTCACAAATTAATTCTTATTAATTTTCTTCTTCTTTCAAAATTAATTCACCAATTAATTTTCCGAATTCCCGGTAGGGATTTGTGTGTGACCCTTTAGGTTCACCCTCAGCTAGACTTGGGCTTGTATCGACATACAATTTAATTTGAACAACTAATTTATTCTAGAAGTAATTAATACAATATTAATTAATCATTCCTTAATTATCTCCATAATTGAAGAATACCCATTACCATGGGTGGCCATCTAGCT
>MAYD01615323.1:0-11670 GCA_001909325.1 Ruellia speciosa
GAGGCTCATTCCAAAAATACTCTTCATTTCACCACAAAAACTAACTAAATTAGGAAAGTGTAACCACTAAAAAATCACCAAAAAGAAAAATGTAATGACTAATTGAAAACGGAGGAAGAATATGATTGTAGGCTATGTACTCAAGGGTGACTTCTTGCTGAAATCAATATCACTTCTTTCCCAATTTCCTGTCTCGGCCATAGCTTTTCTAGGGTTCACCATTTTCTACATGGTATCAGAGCGATTCTGATCCAGATTTCGTTTCTACGCACGGTGTGTTCATTGTCTTCTGCTCTGCATGACTTCTACGGAAGGAGATGGAGTAAAGGACAGTTCTAGTGTCAGCTCGGGAGAGGCAGCTACAGCCTACAGGAGCGATTACCTCTGATGAGCTACTGATAACGTCGGCTGATCAGCCTCATTTGCAATTATCTCCGTTCCAGCTGGATCGGACTAATTGGACCGCTTGGTGCATTGCAGTTGAGACTGCTTTGAGTATAAAGGCGAAGGATGGAATCATTGATGGATCAATGCCATCACTTGCACGCACAGATCTCCTCTACAGGCAATGGAAGCGTGTAGATAATTTAGAGCTTGTCTGGCTTCGAAATTCGATGTCGCCAGATTTAGTACGTTTGTTCCTGCATTTCACTTCAGCAAGGACACTTTGGCTCGAATTGGAGGAGAGGTATGGTCGAGTTAGTGGTCCAAGGGCATTAATGCTGAAGCGTCAAATTGCTAATTTGTCTCAAGGTTCTAAATCTGTCACTGACTACTTCAGTGAACTCAAGATGTTGTGGAATGATTATCGAACTCTCAAGCCATTTCTAGCTTGTGAGGCTTCGGTTTTGCAACTCTTTCTGAAGGAAGAAGAAAATGAATTCCTGATGCAGCTGTTAATGGGATTAAATGAGAATTTCAAACATGTATGCAATCAGATCTTACTAATGGATCCTTTACCAACAGCAAGCAAAGCGTATGGCATCCTGTGTAATGTGGAAGCTCAAAGAGAAGCTTTAGGCTCCTTTACTACATCACCAGAGTTTGTTATGGCTGTTGGTGATCTAACTCACAAGGAAAGTCAAAAGCAAGGCAACAGGAGAGGAGTTATATGTGACTATTGTAAACAGCCAGGGCACACCAAGGATAAGTGCTACCAACTTGCTAACAAAACAGCAGACACACTGCAAGAAAATAGGTCATGTTAAAGCTACATGGTTCAAACTAGCAGGAGCAGCATCTGCTTGGTATAAAAATGCAGGAGACAGGAGCAAAAACAAGCAAGTTGGAGCTGCTGTTGTTTCAAACACTGGACCTGAAATGTACCTGGCTAAGTTTGAGGAGCTGTGGCAGAAATATGTTCCTGGAGTTGCAAATGCTCCTAATCAAACTCCTATTGATTATGTGGCAGGAGTGTATGAAAGTGCAGGAAACTCTCTACCTTGTGTGACTAAGTGGATTTTGGATACTGGTGCTTCTTGTCATCTATGTGCTTCACTTGAAAGTCTCATAAATCCTTCATCTCTAGAGTCTTCCCATGCTATTTATCTTGCTGATGGTACTAAGGAACATCCCCTATTTGTTGGAGAAGTAATGCTAACTGAGGAAGTCATTATTTCCAATGTTTACTTTGTGCCTAATTTTGTGCTCAACTTGCTGTCAGTTAGTAAACTCCCTGCAGAGCTTAGATGTGAAGCTAAATTTGATCCTAGAGTATGTACTTTGCAGGACCATTCGACTAGGAAGGTCTATCTTACAGCCAAATAGACAAATGACCTCTATATTTTCCACTCTAGATCAAATAAAACCAAGTATAGGTTAGCTGATTTAGCATTGTTGGTTGGGGGTGCACAGAACACAGCCTGGTTATGGCAAACTAGATTAGGACATCCTTCAAATACTACTATGTCACACCTTGATTTGCCAATTAAAGTTGATGATCTTCCAGTTTGTGATGTTTGCAACACTTCTAAAATACAAAGACTGCCTTTTTCTTCTAGTCTGTCACATGCTGCTGAAATCTTTGATTTTGTTCATGGTGATCTTTGGGGTCCATTCACTATTCCATGCCATTCTAGATATAGATACAATCTTACCTTAGTTGAGGATTGCTCTAAGACTACATGGTTGTAACTCTTGGTACACAAAAGTGAGACTTACCACTTGCTATCCAAATTCTTTATTCATATTGAAACTCAGTTTAAAACCAAAGTGAAAACTTTTAGAACTGACAATGGTACTGTGTTCTGTAACAAGAGCTGTGCCAATCTTTACTCATCCTTGGGAATTAGACATCAAACATTCTGTGTTTATACCCCACAACAAAATGGTAGGGTGGAAAGAAAACATAAACATCTCATTCAAGTGGCTAGATGCATCCTTAATCAATCTGGCTTACCTACATGAGATTAGGCTGAGGCTATGCTGACTTTAGCCTATCTTATCAATAGACTTCCCACAACAATATTTCAATGGAAGTCACCTTATGAGGCACTTCATGGAATTGCTCCTGATCTATCTTCCATACACATATTTGGATGTCTATGCTATGTGAAAATTCCTACTCCAGGGAGAAATAAGCTTGAACCAAGGGGAGTTAAGGGGATATACTTGGGGGTAGCCAGTACACAAAAAGGTTATAAAATACTAAATCTAGAAACTAAAGCTATTCTTGTTTCCAGAGATATTGTGTTCTTTGAAAATGAGTTTCCTTTCCGTCAACTCAGCACTGGTAATAGTTAACAACCAGTGAGTACACAGACTGAAAACTTCACTCAAAATCTTAACTCTCCTGCAATTCCCATTGAATTGCAGGTCTATAACACTTCTCCTGTGGTTCCCATTGAACCACAAAATAATACTAACTCTCCTTTGGCTCCTACTAAGTCATTGAGACACACCTTGTCTTCTGAGACTCCCACTGAACCTCAGCTTCATGCCACATCTCATTCACCATCAATGGAAGTAGATGAACCATTGGTGTTCACTGAGGATGCTGACATACCTCACACTCATATTGATTCAGCTGACTCTCCTCCTGAGCTTCAGCAACCTTTATCTATCCTTAGCACTTCCATGACAGAGGTACCAACACTTCAACATACCACAAGGCCACAGAGAGTCAGGAAGCCAAATTCCAAGTTTAAGGATTTTGTTTGTACTCTACCAATGATTGAGGAATCTACACCACAGACTTATGAGGAAGCAAAAGATGTTCCTCATTGGCAGGATGTAACGGCCCGATTTCCTTAGCCGGGAATGCTACCGCCACATCCAACTTACTCCGGGATTCTATCTCAACCCATTGTAAGCCGTAACGTTAAGGCTGATTTAAGTGATTGTCTAACCTATCAGAGTATGCTGGACTACAGGAAACGTGTCCCCTCGGATCACATCTCTCCTAACAACTAAGAATAAAACACATAATTGAAATTAAATTAAGTGCGGAATAGTCATTACATAGTCTGATACCAAAATGTCCCACGCCGGGACCCGGCCACTTAATACAAGCCAATAATGAATTACAATCGAGGTTCGAGATAAAATAAAAGTGCAGATATTTAACCCTGCATCCAAAAGGTTCGTGTTAGCACAATGACAATTTATAATGTCCGTTCGACCTCACTAAAACCCATGAGTATTAACTCATCCCCTAATTTACTGGAGGAATTTCCTTGCAATCCGAAGTCCCACCTGAGATGCAATAATAGCATCATTAGTCGTGAGACTAAGTAAGGATACACACAAAAATTTCATAATTCAAGCAACATGGCATAACTGTGGTTCGGGGCACCTCCATACGTACCCTTCATCCATAATGAGAATTCAAATAAAAAGCAGATGGCATGCTAGATGTATGCTTTTGAAAAAGATTTTATGCAACACATAAGTGTCTTTCATGAGTGGGAACTTATTTGGTAGTATGAGGGCGTCTTCGTGGTGAGAGACGGGTTTTGTCCAAACCGACGCCAGGGATGGCCCGCTTCACCTCGTAATTAATTTAAAGGGCGGCTTCGTAGCAAGAGTCGGGTTTTAGTCCAATCCACCGCCCGGAAAGGCCCGCTCTGCCTCGGAATTAACTATCTTTAAATCACCGGTAAACCTCGATAAGGAAGCTACCCTCGTAAGTAAGACAACATTTAAATAGGAAATCGAAGTTCCCAAATATTTAATTTAATAAGCCGAAGCTCCGAAAAATTTGAATTAAGCTTAAGGCGATCAACCCAAAAGCTAGTGAATTTAGTTCCCACATAATTTTTCAATATGCAATGACGTGCAACTCGGCACATAAAACATTGACACATAATGAACACATTGGACAAGACAATTATCTCACAAAACATTTTAAAGTTCAACTCGAAACTTTAATAAGGTAACTTGCAAATAATAGAATTTAATTTGCAAACAATTTAAAATTTAACTTACAAAAATAAATAAATTAAATTTAGTGATGTGCTAAATTTAAATTTACCCGGCCAAATAAAAATTGTCACTTTAGTCATTAATTGGGACTTATGGTTGCCCGTGTGTAATTCCTTACCTTTATCAACTGTCTTGATAAATCTTGCAGTAATAATTCCACACAATTGAGTTATAAGCCGCAACTCTTAATCAACCGGAAAGCCTAAATAATTATTCGAACAAATAGTCTATAAGACTTGAACAAATGAAATGTTCATGGATAATTAATACATGGAATGACTTTGATAATAATTGGCTAATCAAATTAATTGATGCAAATCCAGTGGGTTATTGTTTTACCAAGCCCAATTAATTAAATCCTTAGGTCCAGAGAGTAAAGAATCCGATAAGGCCCTAGGCTAAATTGGAATGGCAGTAACGATTCGAATGAAAGGGGTAATGCTTTCAATGAGATAGTGATTCGAATGGCATAAGGGTAATTTCGGGTGGGAAGTATAATTCGGATGGTATAGCGGTGATTCGAATGGCTTTTAGGGATTCGAATGAAATGATTGATTCGGATGACAAGGAAATTTGGATGGCTTGGGGAATGAATTCGGATGAAGTCCAAAGCTAGCAATTTGGCCAACTTTTATTTATTAAGTCAAATTTCCTTATTTAAGTAAAGTCTGAAACAGTACAATACTTTAATTAATTTCCCACTGCATGCAACATGACCATGACGTCCAATTTTTCTCATTATATTTTGAATCACAAACCATTGGCAAGGACACTTATGAATATATTCATCCAGTTCATAATAAAATGATGGGTTTGATCTTTAAGGAAAATCATAACATTGTAAATATTTGTTTATTTTGGCATCCAGAATCAGTATAAGCCTTCAAACACATTTTCCAGGTTTTATTGGACACAAAAATGTCCCAATATCCATATTTATAAAAATGGAGTTTTTGACAAAAACTGAATCTGTTTAACATTTGATAAAAAGTTTGAACAAGGAAATAATGATGGTAGTGATAATAATATCAGTTTTGACATAATAATAATGAAGATGAAAAATAATGTTTATACTTGAAGATATCGAACGGTGCAAAATGCTGGAGCTTGAAGGAGATGGAGTGAAAAAAGTAAGTGTAAACCCTAAGTGGTGAACAAATGGGGTATTTATAGTGTGGGAAATTACATTCAGGTAATTCGAATGAGCAATGAAGGAATATCGAATTGGGGTTCAATATTCGAATGAAGGGAATAATTCGGATGAATTCGGATGGGATTCGAATGATATCGAAAGGTTTGGGGAATGGGAATCATACTTGATTCGAATGAAAAGGTGGAATCGAATGGATTCGATTCCATTCGAATTGCTCGAATGGTTTCAATGCCTTGGAAATTTCAAAAGTCTGCCACGTGTCCCACTACTTGTTTCGAATAGGAAGGAAGGATTCGAATAAGGGATTCGAATTACTTGTTAGGGGATCCGAATTTGTTTGATTTTATTCGAATCTGCTCGATTCTTGCCCGATTCTGTTCGAGTCATCCGATTCTGCTCAAATGCATGGGTTCCTTCGATTTTCAAACATGCCCAAATTATTTCTAAGTCTGAATTCTGTTCAAATATCTATTGTTTAAGTTATTATTCCACTTTACTAATTGCAGCCCCAACTGACTTAAATTAAATATGAGAATTACTAAGTGTCGCCACATAAGTTAAAATAATTAATCTACTGATTAATAATTAATTCCCAAAAATTCGAATTATCCCATATTAATGTGATAAAATTATCCGGTTAAAATTAATTAATTAATCCTAATCCGGTCTAGTAAAACTGGGTATTACACAGGAGGCCATGGATGCTGAATTGCAAGCACTTGACTGAAACAAAACACGGTCCTTAGTTTTGTTGCCTCCAAAGAAGAAAACCATAGGGTGTAAGTGTGTGTTTAGGAATAAATATAATCCTGATGGGAGCATAAATAAATACAAAGCGAGGTTGGTGGCTAAGGGATTTTATCAGAAGTATAGGGAGGACTACCATGACTCTTTTACACCAGTAGCAAAAACAGTCGGTGTGAGGTTGGTTTTGGCTTTAGCAGCATCACATCATTGGCCCTTATTTCAACTGGATGTTAATAATGCTTTCTTACATGGTAATGTTGAAGAAGATATCTACATGTCATGTCCACCTGGTCTTACTACTGCTCCTGGAATTGTTTGTAAATTGCACAGATCCTTATATGGTTTGAAACAAGCTCCTAGGCAGTGGAACATTATATTGATTGCCTTTCTTCTTGAGCTTGGATTGTAGCAGGTATCTCATGATTATTGTTTGTTTGTTAAAAGTACTGTTCTTGGTCCAGTGCTTCTTGTTGTCTATGTGGATGATATCTTGTTGACAAGAACTGATGCTACTGAAATTGCTCATATTAAGGAAGCACTACTTGCCAAGTTCACCATGAAGGATCTTAGCAGTGTATCTTATTATCTTGGTTTAGAAATCATTGCTTCATCTACTGGTTTGCTTGTCTGTTTCTAAATTTGCCTCAGATTTGTTGCAAGAGCTACAGGTCCCTTCAAATAGCAAGGCTCACACTCCTTGCTTAGTAACTCAGAAGCTTGTTGAAGATGGCACCTTATTTGATAATCTCAAGTTGTACAGGAAAGTCATTGGTAAACTGTTGTATTTAGCTTTCTCAAGGCCTGATATCTGTTTTTCAGTCCAACAGCTGAGTCAATATATGCATAAGCCAACTATCATTCACTGGCAGGCAGCTCTATATCTTCTTCAATATATTCAGAACACATTGACATTAGGCCTGAACTTCCCTTTTGATAATCCTTTGCTGCTAACAGGCTACTCAGATTCAAACTGCGACAATTATGTCACTACAAGGAAGTCACTAAGTGGATACTGTATATTCCTTGGAAGATCTCTTATTGCGTGGAAGACAAAGAAGCAGGATGTGGTCTCACTATCCTCTACAGAGGCTAAGTACAGAAGTTTGGCTACTGTCACAGCTGAGATACTATGGTTTACTTATATTCTTGCTGAAGTCCATTTGTCCATTCCATTGCCTGTGCTGCTCTATTGTGATAATCAATCTGCTCTTAAATTAGTGAAGAATCCGGTTCACCATGAACGAACCAAGCATATTGACATCACATGTCATTTCATCCGTCAACACTATCAATCCAAGGTTATTCAACCTGAGTTTGTGTCTATTGAGTTCCAAATTGCACATATGTTTACTAAGGCTCCGTCGGCTCCTGTGTTTCAAAGGCACTGTTCCAAGTTGAACTTGAGTGATACCTTATGTTCAACTTGCGGGGGGATTTTAAGTATGTTGGAAATGACGAAAGAAGAAAGGCATGCAGCTGATCTGAGGCATAAATGTGGCATTGGTTAATATAGTTTCAGAATGGCGTTTTTGTAAATATTAGGAGTGGCACTTTTGTAAATTTGTGTTTCCCGTTTTTATAAGTTGCTAAAACAACTTTGTAAGCATATACTACATGAGTGTAGGCTCTGTACTCAACGGTGACTTTTTGCTGAAATCAATACCACTTCTTCTTTCCCAATTTCCTGTTTCCGCCATAGCTTTTCTAGGGTTCACCATTTTCTACACAATCCGAATGTCTATTCTTTTAGGAGCTTGTTTTGGATTTGCTATATTCATTAAGGTAGTTCTGATTTGCACCTGAGAAGTTCGAGGATAACGATGCAGGCTGCCATGCCCATTGCCTAACACCCAAAAATTCAGAAACCACATGGCTTAATTACCATACTGTCAGTATTTGTCAGTATTTGTCTTTTCTCAGCCGCATGGTTGGAATAATCAATTTACTCCATATTCAATGTCTAAACAAACAAAATTACCACATGATGTTTGAATAATCAATTTAGTCCATAATGACAGCAAATGAATTTTGTGGGGACCTCTGCTTTACTTCTCTTGTACTAAGTATTTGTTACACCAAACCAATAAAATATTTTGTGGCTTAGAAAACGAAGCACCGTTGACTAAAAATGGGTTAAATTTTGTGGAATCAAGTGCATATTTCATCATTTCTCAGCTACTTCTTGAATCTGTATTTTGGTGCCTGAGAGGGTTGAGCTTTCAATACATCTTCTTTGAGATGGCTGTAGCTGCTTATGGATCTTTGGTTTCTCTTATGAATGTCCTCGACAACGTTCAAGATCGTGCTCAGAGGCGCAACCTCCATGTGGACGTTAAACTAATTGAATCTCTCCAGCACCGCGTCAATTGTTTGGTGGAGTATGTTGAACTCCATTCCGAAAGGGAAGGACTGCGGGATTTATGGAGGCAGTTATCCAGGCTGGCTTTCGAAGCAGAGGAAATGTTTGACCTTCATGTAGTGGATCAACTTCAACTGAGATCTCAAGGAGAGAGAGCAGATCTGGGCTTCTTGGCTTTCAATGAAGATGTGGAGAGAGTTATCCAGCAAGTTGACTTCATCAAGAAAGAGCTATTGGTGGTCCAAGATGAGGTGCAGGTGGATGTTCAACCTGGAAAACAGCCAAGAATGGCTGCCCCTGGCGGTGATTCATCGGCTACTTTTTCTGACGGCAAGAGTACCATGGTGGGATTTGATGAATATTTGCTCCCGATCATGGATCGCCTGACAAGTGGCCAACCTGCCCTCCAAATCATCCCCATCACGGGCATGGGGGGTATTGGTAAGACCACCTTGGCTCAAAATGTTTTTAACAAGGCTCTTATAGTTGAACATTTTGATTTACGCATTTGGCTTACAATATCTCAAGAATACAGTGTCCTTCAAATTCTCCTTGGCCTTTTGAATGATGGGGATGTTAAAAACGCTGATGAAAATTTCCAGGAGCTAGGGCTAGCTTTGTATCAAAAATTATTTGAACGAAGGTATTTAATTGTCATGGATGATGTGTGGGGTATTGAAGCTTGGAATGATTTAAGAGTGTACCTCCCGAATAATAGCAACGGGAGTCGGGTTATGATGACCACTAGGCTTAAAGATTTGGCAACTTCTTTGGGTTGTCAAGATTCATATGTTGTGACATTCTTGAATGAGGCTAACAGTTGGAATTTGTTTTGCCAAACTACATTTGCTCAAGAAGTTTGCCCTTATCCAGAATTAGAGGAAATTGGAAGGTCAATTGTAGGAAGTTGCCAAGGACTACCCTTGGAAATTGTTGTAATCGGGAGCCACCTAGCAAATTCTGATATGACTAAAGAATACTGGGAGTTGGTTGCTGAGAATATGAAGTCATTTGATGATGTAGGAGATAATGAGCATTGCATGGAGGTGTTGTATTTAAGCTACAAGAAATTGCCGATTCATCTCAAATTGTGTTTCCTTTATATGAGAGTTTTTCAAGAAGATGAGAAGATTGATGTCGAAGATCTAATTAGACGATGGAGTGCCGAGGGATTCATCAAACCGAACAATGGTAAAGATTTGTTGGAGATTGGAAGGAAATACCTCAAAGATCTTAATGCTAGGAATCTCGTTGCAAGGAGTAATTCTTATTCTTTCTTCACTCGTTTCCAGGAGGAGATAGAAGATGCATTGCACATGCACGACCTTTTTCGGGACTTGTGCTTAAGAGAATGGGAGAAAGAACAATATATTTGTTCTCCCAAAATCCAATTCTTTGAATTAAGTCCAACTAATGTGCAAGATGCTTGCTTCCATTGTGGGGTTTTACACGAAGCTGCTGAAGTAACAAATCTCCTGAAGTCCATTGTTATCTCTCCGTCAACATCAAAAGTAAGTCTTGTCATTTGCGAAGACTGTGAAACGATATACTCACAGCTTAAAAGACCAAGATCAGTGAAGGTGGCTAACATTGTTGAGAATGGTGATGTTGGAAATGATAACTTCAGAAAAGAACTTGTGCATCCTACTCAATTGAGATATGCAAGGGTTGATGTTCAAAGTTATTTTCTGGAATATGTTTCTCCTTCTATGCTACAATTACTTTGGAACCTTCAAACTTTAGTTTTCTGTAGCTCTTCCAGTTCATCAATAGTTTTACCACCTGAAATATGGGAGCTCTCACAACTTAGGAAAATCCATTCAGTTGGAAGTTTAGTTTTGCCGAATCCATCTAGCACTCATGATATGGGAGAAGATCTTGTTATTCTGAAAAATCTGTTGAGTCTTGGTAAAGTATGTA
Source organism: Ruellia speciosa (assembly GCA_001909325.1). Taxonomy (NCBI): domain Eukaryota; kingdom Viridiplantae; phylum Streptophyta; class Magnoliopsida; order Lamiales; family Acanthaceae; genus Ruellia; species Ruellia speciosa. The sequence continues at coordinate 10,602 of MAYD01615323.1, forward strand.
ACTTGGAGTGTACGAAGGAAATTCTCAGTGGAATTCCAAATCTGAAGGTTTTATCCGTTAAATATGAAGATGAGTTGGAAGATAATGATGGTATGCAAAGATTGCACAATTCTCTTTGTAATCTTACCCTTCTACAGAAACTTGAAAACCTAGAGATCAAAGATGCCGCCCTAGAGCACGCAATCTTCCCAAAATCTCTAAAACTTTTGCTTCTGGAGAGATGCAAAATTTCTTGGAAGGATATCACAACAATCGTTGGTTCATTGCCAAATCTAGAAATTCTTTATTTGACGAAATCTGGTGAAGGGCCCAAGTGGACGCCAGTTGAAGGGGGATTTCTTCAATTGAAAGTGTTGTTTCTTCAATCCTGCAATCTAAGGTGTTGGAACGTCAATCAATTCCACTTTCCCAAGCTTGAGTTGCTTGGGCTTGGAGGACTTGCATTATTGGAAGAAATCCCATCAGGTATTGGAGATATAGCAACTTTACAATTAATCGAGATAGCAGACTGCAATGAAGATGTTGATGATTCGGCGAAAAGAATATGGCAAGAACAACAGGACATGGGGAACGAGAGCCTAGAAATTGTTATTGATGGCCAACAATATGTCAGAGAGGAAGAAATATGAATCCTCATCTTGGATTCACTTCGCTCAAGGTATCTCATTGTTTTACGTTTATTTATTTATTGTATTATATATCTTCAACTTGTTAACTTCTCTACATTTGGGTATATATAGGAAGAGTTTTACAATTACCAAAATTACAGTCCCTGCCCTAACCCTTAAAAACTTTTAGAACTAGTGAAAAAAATAAATAAAATGAGTAAAGTACCAACTAAGTCCTGGTTTGCAAATTTGACCAAATTTTTTAATTTTTCACACGTTTTAGCATGATTTTTTGAAATTATATACTAAATATGTTAAAATGGAGTGTTATTTATAATTATGAAAAATTATATAAAATAATAAATTTGAATACGTAAAGAATATTTTTTTGGTGTAAAAAACTGTAGTTGCGTTATTTTTTGTGTGTTGGGTTGAAAATATTCTTACTACTGGCTATAACA
>MAYD01615773.1:0-10193 GCA_001909325.1 Ruellia speciosa
CAGCCTCACACCCGACTACATGCGGCACAACTCAGGACACTATCACTCGTACAATGCAGATAGTCCTCACTTAGCGTGCTTCACGAGTACGGGAATACAGACATAAACCAGAGTGGATTAACATAAATCAAATCTTGACAAACCAAAGTATAGTGTAGATGGATTCACCCACTCAATACAACAAGACAGATGTAGTCTCCATTCGAATTCGAAAGGGGAACTAATCTTCGTTAGCCCACACCTTCCCTTTGAGTAAGCAAGTAAAGGGCAGATTGATTCCGTACATCGCACCCCATACGGTTGCTATCCTTTACCCCTACCATTATTAAATTACCGGTAAACCTCATGTAAGGGGAGCTACCTCCAATGAGTAGAACAGGAAACATACTAGAGAATTGGTTTCTCCAGATAAAACAAGCTTAATGTGATCAGTCCAAAAGCATAAACCGACATGATCCACTCTTCCTTCTACGTAATTACATCTTTTAGGGATGCATTAAGGTTCGATTAATTTTCATAATCTTCTGATTAGTAATTGCCCAAATTCCAGCACAACACAAGGTTATGATAGATATTTGATCATGCTTTGGAAGGCTTAGTATCTTCCATGCGAATCCATATTTGAATAAGGTGTCTTATGCATATGCCACATAATGCACATAATCACAAAGAGATATTATGCGAGTAGGCATTCAAACAGTAATAATAAAGAAAATAATTCATGGCACGCGAATTATTTAAATTTACCCGGCCGAGTGACATTCGACACTTTAATTATTTAGTGGGACTTATGGTTGCCCGATGTATGTTCCCATACCTTTATCGACAATCTTGATAAAGCCTTGTCGTAAATAAATTCCAAATCCTAAGCCGCGAGTAATTAATCGGAAGAGCCTATAATAACCAACCCTAATAAATTATCCGGATATAATATTCCATTAATCATAGATAATGCCCAATTGAGAATTAATCCAATAAGAAATCAAGTATTGGATGTCCAGTCGAGTGTTTGAAATGGGATTCCAAAGTGGAATAGTCGAGTATTAATGTCCAATTGCTAGCCATAGTCGAATATTGCATAAATCAGAAATTAGTCGAGAATTGAGTGCTTAGTCGAGAATTCCATTTCAAAAGACCAAGTTGAATAATTATCATTTAGGTCCAATAGTCGAGTCTTGTATCCATTATAGATGGATTAATCATTTGGGAACTTTAGTCGAGTATTTGAAAGAAATGGAGGTCAAAGTCGAGTTTCCAAATTCGGGAGGAAATGCAATATTAGTCTAGTATTCCATTTTGAGGAGAAAGAAGTCTTAAGCGAGTATTTCAATTTCTGGAAGAAAAGGGAATTATAGGCGAGTATTTGTGTTTAGTCCAGAATTTCATAATTCTCGCCTATAATGCCAATTCTCGCCTAATAGCTCAAATAGGGCTCAATTCTCGCCTAAGTTAGATTTTCGCCAGTAAACATAAAATTAAAGGCTGATTTCACCACATTACCATAATTGCATCATGTTCTTAAGCATATTCAAATGTTCATCTCGAAAATTATCTTGTTCATCAAATCTTCAAACTGTTTTTCATTAACTGTAACTCTCGATCTTTACAAAATTTATGAAATCAAAGAAAACATGTTTTCCTATTAATTAATATCATCCAATGATCAAAATTAATAAGTTTCTATCATTCCCCAATTTCAAATTCCAAAACCATGAATAAAATCAATTTCTGAAATTTCAATAAATGACACGAAAATTCATGAACAATGCCAAATCACAATTTTCCTATCCAATAACAAGAATAAATAATCACCAATGAGTTTCTAATCCATTTTATCTTCTCAAAATCGTATATCAATGAATTTAGAAAAACACAGTTCCCATGGCCAAATTTGCAGAAAACAGTTTTGATGAATTTGAGAAATAAAACATTCAATCGGATAAAAATGAAGTGGGATAATTAATCTAATGGATTAATACCTTGAATTGTGGAATCGAATTGATAAATCGGTCTTGCCCAAAATTCCGATCGGGAGCAGTTTTCGCAGGTAGAGGAAGAAGATGATGGAAAATATTTTGGAATATGCGGCCACAACCCTAATTAGAGGGTTTATATAATGCTAGGGTTTGGCAGAGGAGGTTACAAGGGTTATTAAGGTAACTAAATCAAATTAATTCAGTTACCAAAAATTACAGCAGATCGGATTGCACAAGTGGAAATAGGCGAGTCTTTAATCAAGAATAAAAATAGGCGAGTGTTTGATCATGATCAACTGAAGGAGGAAATAGTCAAATAGTGTTCCTTTAGTCGGTAATTATTAGACGTCATAATACCAATGCAAGGGGTCCAAGATTCTAATCATTGGATTCCCTAGCCATGACCATGACCCATATGCCAGACCATTAGGTCCTGACTTCATATGCCAGACCATTCATGGCACTGACTTAAATGCCAGACCAATGAGGCACTGACCGCACATGCCAGGCCCATGTGGTCTTGACGTCTCATGCCAGTCCAAACACGGTCATGACTTCGTCTGCCACGACATCATGATCTCGACGCCACATGCCAGGTCATCGACTATAACAAGTATCCAAGAATTCAACAAAAAGGAAGAATGCTAAGGAGGAGAATATAATGAATAACATAACCACAGAAGAAGAGAGGCGAGCTCGAGGCGGGAAAAGGGGAAAGAATAACATAACCACAGAAGAAGAGAGGCGAGCATGAAACGGGGATAGGGGGATAACTCAATGTAAACCCTTGCCTGGTATGATCTTCCACCTCAAACGGCCTTTCCATTTCAAGGTTCAACCCAACTCCCACACGTACGCGTAAACAGTTTTCACGACGACGGAGTTTCCCCTTAGGTTTTCTATGCCTCAAGGTTACCTAAGTAACCTTGATCACTTTCCAAGTCTTCAAGACAAGGGAAGCCCTAAAGAAAGGAATGGAAAAGGGAAAGCAAAGGGAGGGGAAAGGAAAGGAATGGAATGAATGAGGAGAGGAGGAAAGGGAATGGAGTGGGGGGAAAATGGTGGGGATGCCTGGCATTTATAGAGGCATGGGAGAGTTCTAGAGCTCCCAAGATCATCCCACCACAAGTCAGCACCGACTTACTGTTTATTGACGTTACAGGTCCCGCGGTATTGAAAAACGCGAGGTCTGGGCGCAGATTCCACAGGGTCTGCGCAGCATGTACGTTTCGAGCCATACCTTCTTCGTTCGAACTCCGATTCAAGATCCGCGAGTTGAATTAGAAAGCTAATTCAATAAGGAATCTACCTGTAAAATTTCAGAGCCATTGGATAACTACATCATTCTCAGAAATTTTTCAAAGTCAAGCCACCCGTTCTCGTTATACCGTTTACGACATCGCTTCTTTCCTTCGCCACTCCCTTATTATTCAAGACATATGTTACCTTTCCCTAGTGTTCTAAGCTCTATTTTCACGGGGTATTACAGACTCGCATCATGCTGATCGACACATCGAGTCTCACTTTCTTTTCGGGTGTCTCCACCTCTAACCCCTGTTTATTAATGGGCTTCGGTTCTTGTTCTTCGATGGAAGTTTGGCATTCCATCATTGCTTCTACAGGTTGGGCCTGGTTATTGGGCGAACTCAAACTGCTGATTTCCCTGGCTCACACGTGGAATATAATATCGGGATGCAACTCTTTTTCTGACAAGGGCAATTCGTTGAATTGCTGACAATAAGCACATTTCAGACCCTCATCAGCCCATCTTGCAGTCAGGGGCTCACGATCATCCTCTTTGACTTCAATTTCTTCTACCTTTATTTTTTCGAAGGGAGTGATGGTCTCCTGGTGGATGACCCTTCCTTTGGGCACAACTTGTTAATCCACCGTTTGGGTCATCTTAGGCCCTGGGGCCTCCTCATCCTTCTTTCGGCTTGCACATGCCTCCGTTGCGATTGTGATGGGACCCACATCTCCATAGGCTCTTTGGGCCATAGCATAGGCTCGCTTGGCCCTTCAAATCTTGGTTCAAGTCATTCCTGGGAAACAGGGATCCACATTGGTAGCCGGTAGTGGCTGATTTACTATCCACTGGTGGCCCTCTCTAGGCGTATATGGTGGTTTGTGTGTGGTCTTTGTTAGGGCCACAACCCCACTTTTTACCTAGACCTTGTAGGTTCCATGAACTAGGTCTCTGCCACTTGCCCCTGGTAAGTTCTGGTGGCTAAAGATGCCTGAGCGCCTTTCTGCGAACCACAGTAGCACCCCGATGAGATTTCCCATAGTCGCCTCGTGGATTATTACCGCATCCCCGATAATCTCTTAAGTAAGTGCCTCGGCCCTGTAGAGTGTATTCCATAGGCGGCCTTATTCTGAGAGGCTACTTGCTCGTAACTGGCCATTGTCCACCTGGTTGTCGCCGCCATCGGGGTGATTTGTACCCTCGCTTGTCTGAGCACTTTCCTTCCGCACTAAAGGTGCCGCGAAGGCTACTACGATGGGTACCAAGGGAAAATGTTGGTCATCCACCCCCATAGTATGGAATTACAGGCGCCCACTTTACAACACCCTTTGTACTTCTTTATAGAATTGCTTACATTCCACAGTGGCGTGAGTATAGGCATTGTGCCATTTGCAATATGCCTTCCCTTTAGTCTCCTCAGGTGTGGCCAACCTCTAGCCCCAGGGAATCCTGATCTATCCTGCCCTAAGGAGGGCATCAAAGATCTCATCCAACTTAGACGTGTCGAAATCAACGTCCTCGTCTTCTGCTTTCCCTTGCTCCTCTCTTGCCCCATTGTTCCTTATTGACTTGGGTTTGCAATTTTGGGCAAGGGAATGGTTTTCCTTTGATCAATTCTACCGCCATTTCATCAACCATATCGAGGGCTTCGAAAGCCTCTTGACATTCCTCAACATCAATATTGGATATCTGTAGAATCTTACCCTTTCGTGTTGAGGGATTAGTATCTCTAAATAGGCACTCCAGTCTGGCAAATTTGGTAGCCAAAATGGAATAGGTCGTCGATGTCATGAGCGGTTAATTGTTCCCTCAATTTAGGAACCATATTCCATACGACCACAGAGGTTAATTTAGAATCTTCGATGCCAGTTTTGCACTTACTTTTCGAATGCCTTATCTGCTCAAGAGGTCTTTAAGAGAAACCGCCGGTAACGGGCTACAAAAACGGTTGTGAAATGAGTTTTCCATATTTCCCCAAGTACGGAAAAGGCCAAGCGTAAGATTAACAAACCATTGCAAAGTTGTTCATGTTAAGAATAAGGAAAACAGTTGCATTTTGAAGAATTGGTTATTGGCCAATCCTCCCATCTGGTCTGTGAAATGCCCTATATGCTCGATGGTTGACGCGCCATCCTCACCCGAGAAAGTCGTGAAATCTAAGACCCTCATTCCCCTTGGGAGGGGATGGCCCTGCACAATGTTCTCCGAGTATGACTTTTGGTACAACGACCTATTGATTGGTCTCAAATTTAGGCCGAAGTACCGCTTTAGCACACCTGTCAAGACCCGGCGTTCTAGTTCAAGAGCCCGATAGGGGTTCCACTGCCCTGCCTCGGGATCTGCTCCCTGAAAGTTCCCGATTGGGGGGGTACTGTGGCAAGGGATGGTAACCCTCGAACCTTGGGAAATCCGGGGGTGGATCGTGTTGATCTGTGTTTTCCTCCGAACCCAGCATATTCCAGTCCTAGGGTCAAAATGTCGGATGATGGAAACCTGTGGGCCTCTTCGGATGCCCCCCAGGGGAATATCGTTGGGATAAGTGACAAACGGAGGTCTGGTTTGGGGTGGTCCCATTTCAAACCTACCCTGGGCCTTTGAGCCCTTACATCTTTGAGAGTTATGTTGTCCACGAATGTAGGGCGAGCCCCATATTGTGACTGTACAAGTGACACATTTGCCGGTATTTGGTACGGATTCCCCTTGCTGACTAAGGCATTGTTGGAAACCCCATTGCTGCTTGTGTGTTTGTTATATAGGTTTTGCCCAATCATGCGATCACTTTGCGCACTCATGCGTTTATCATGTCGTTTATCATAGCCATCATATCCCCTGGTGTGTAACACCACGTTTTCCACAATCGAGACTGTTAACGCCACACCCAACTTACTAAAGGTTCTACGCCTAACCCCTAGTAAGCTCGATGCTCAGACTCACTTAATTATCTAAAAATTATATCAAAGTACGATGGATTTCAGGAAATTTGTCCCATTTGATCACAACTCTCTTACAACTCAAAATAACATAAACACATAAGCACAGATTAATATTACAGGCCAGTGTCCAAAGTCTGAAAAAGAAAATAAATGTTCCATTCCGGGACTCGACTATTTAATACAAGCCAAATAAATTATTACATAAATGAATCATCTCACACCGAGACATCAGCCACTAAATATAAGCCGATTCTATACAAATTTACATCATTCAAATTTACATTTAGAATAACTGAATAATGAATGAATAAATAAACATTCAAGCAGTTAAATAATAATTGCAGCGGAATATTAAAATCATTCAAGGCACATAAGGAAATTTATAACAATTCCCTCAACCTCACACGATACTCGGGAACCCCATTTTTTCCAAGTCCTTCTATAGCTAGAGGTAGGTCCTCCAAGCCTTGTTTAAAACCTGCGATGCAGAAGTGGCAACATTAGTCGCAAAACTAAGTAAGGAATCAAACACAATTAAATTAATATGCAATTTTGAAATCGCATGATGACCAATTGGGAATATCTTCAATATATTCACCAATGGTAAATTTAAAAACATGCAACATAATATACAATATGTCGTGTATGCATACTTTATAAAAAGAAATGCACTTTAAAGGATGCAAGGTGACAATATCGAATTGTCCAATCAAGCCGCCAATCCATCAATCAATCTACGGTCACCCTGAACCTACTGGCATATTATTTCAATGCTCACGAGCTCACAAAGGCACCAACAATCAATCAATCACCCTGAACCCCCTAGTGTATCATTTCAACGCTCACAGGCTCACAAGGGTGTTTTACATGTCTTTATACGGTCTACCTGCCATATCTTCACACGCGTCACATAATTCCCAAGCCACTCTACAAGTTGCAGCACAACTCAGGACGCCACCCCTCGCCACGTGTCCAGCGTAACTCGAGGTAACCCCCACTTAGCGTGCTTCACAACGCGATGAAACTCAGGTTTTCATATAAATATACACTAGATACAATTTAATCAAGTATTGCAATGAATGCAGCAATTATACAATTACAATATGCGAATAAGCATACAAGATAATCACCATTAATTATCTTCATCAACATTCATCCACAAGCGATAGATAAACAAATAAACAAATGCTTGCATTTATTTAAATTTATTGGTTCGAATAAAAGTCAGCACTTTAATTTATTTTGGAACTTATGGTTGCCTGAGTGTAAGAATTATTATCATTACCTACAGTCTTCTAAATCTCAATGGTCACGGTCAATCAGGTCAATACAATCCTATGGGTCCACTTGTCGAAATCCTCAAATTCTCGAAACCCGTGCCAGAGCACCAATCCTACAAATCGAAATAGGGCTCTATTAATTATCCTTTCTATTTTAATCTTTAAAGACTACAGACATTAAATGTCTAAGGATAATTAAATCAAATTCAATATTCTAGGGACATATATTGTTATAATTTCTTTACTTTGCAAGATAAAATTCTGTGTCACAGCGTTAACAAGAACAAACCATCCAAGGTTTATTCCTTAAATCCAATTAATTAATTCTTCAAATTAATTAATTAACTTAATCTCAAGTCTTAGGGCAAAACCCTACTCCTAGGTGTCAAAATCCAATTTAATTGTTATCCAAATAATTAAATAAATTTAATAACTTTCAGTTATTATTTAATTTAACATTTCCATTTTGTTAAACTGTTCAAAGGTATCAATTGTAGTATCTATTGCACTTATTCAAACCTCATCATCATCACAGAAAACAAGTTAATTAGTTATTAAAACCAATTTAAATGTCTCTATTAGACCCAACTAATTAATAATTAATTAGGTCCATGTCCAACCATCAAGCCCCCTGTTTACTGGAACGGGCTAGCAATATTAATAAAGTCCAATACCATTACAAGGCTCAAATGCGCACAATCCTTTGAGTCCAACAGTTGATGGGCTAGCCGAAGGCCTAGGCCCATAAGCCAAATTTCCATTTAATTCAATTAGTCAACAACTCATAACATATTTTCAATTAGGGTAGTGCTTTTTACAGCCACGTAATTCTCCACGTAGCCCTATGAAAAGACGATTACGCCCCTCCCTATATTATATATAATTTGAATTAATTTTTATTCATTTCACACCCCATATTTTGAATCAGAGAGTATTTTGAGATCTATTGTGCGATTACTACCAGAATTATGTCGGACAAGGGATATGGACCTGGGAAAGACTTGACGATAGTGCGGGTAAGTGAAAATTTACGTTTTCCGGGCAGAACGCAGCTGATCGGGCCGCCTCGGTGCCGAGGCGGCCCTGGATCTCGCCTCTGCATAAGCAGAGGCGAGATCTCAGGCCGCTGCCCTTTTATGGGCGGCGGCCTGAGCAACCGTCTCCCTTTAAAGGGAGACAGCATCAAAAGGCAGCGGCTGGCCGTTGCCCTTTTATGGGTGGCGGCCCTTCAGGCCGCTGCCCTTCTATAAGCGGCGGCCCTTCAGGACGCTGCTATATGATGAGGAACGGCCGTGACAGGGGGTTTTTCCCCCCTTTTTCGACTCAAAACTTTAATTTTTCATATTTTAGGTAAATTTGTAGTGTATCAATGCCATTATGTAAAAGTTTGCTGACTATTATAGTTAGGTTAATGAACATGTACGGCTACATTATTTGGAAGCATGTGTACCACGAATTTTTTGAGCATGTATGCATTGAACTTATTTACGCAGGCGATGAGGGAGGCGGAGAGGAAGAATGCGGCGGCGAAAAAGAAGGCGGAAGCGCGGGGAAACGCTGGCGAGAGTAGTCAGCCGGAGGTGGGGGGACGGAAACCCCACGATCGTGGCGTGACGGCGTCAGGGCACAGGGAACGGGAGGATCAGATGCGTGCGCTGCAGGAGCAGTTGGTGGCCATCCAGCCTAAGGGAGATGACGCGGAGGAGGCGAGGGGATATGCGGAGGAGGCGGGGGAAGATGCGGAGGATCCCGCTCCGGTACCGCCTGCAGCCTGTAGTTTTCACATTGAAGGTGATAGGGAGGGGGGGCAGCGGGTTACAGCGAGGGTGGGGAGAGTGGTGGCGTGGGGCCAGAAGGCACGACGTCTGCCTCAGGTAAAGAACTAAACTTTTATTGTGAGTTACATATGTTATTGAATTGTTGCCTTTAATCTATACATTGAAATGGAATTTTTACAATTTAATCAGGGGCTACGAGCAAGAAGTCCACCACGCTGGAGGATTGGACCGTGACACGGCTATTGCCCGGCGGTCCCCTTGATGGTGCGGTGATACCGAGTTTTTTGGGGCACGTGGCAGCGCGTATATGGGACGGCGAGACACGGGGGCCGTTGAAGTGCCAGAACCGGAGAGATACCCATTCCAAATTGATCAAGTCATTTCGCACGTTTTCAGCTGAGGTACAGGGTTTGATCGCAGGGACCGGTTTGGACCACCTTCCCGCCACCATGTACAGTCACATCGATGTCGCGCTCTTGTCGGCATTAGTGGAGAGATGGCAGCCCGACACCAACACCTTCCACCTCCCGTTTGGCGAGATGACCGTTCTATTGCACGACGTATGGCACATTCTTCGTGTGCCAGTCGATGGTGATCTGGTGATGGCCGACCCGAGCGTGGATCAGATGCAAAACCACTGCATGGATTTTTTCGGCCTGTCGCGGAAGACACTGACTACGCGCCACTATGCTAGGGGTGGTGTGCTCGTTGATTCAATTAAGGAGTATTTGATCCGCAAAGGCACGGATCGGACCAGGATGATTGGATGGCTGTGGACGGCGTTGGGGACAGCCTTGTTCACGGACAAGAGTGGAATTCGGGTGAGGCTTTCGCTGCTGGAGGGGTGTAGGGGAGTGGTGGACACCGTCGGGGATTATGCGTGGGGTGCTGCGACCCTGGCGTATTTGTACAGGCAGCTCGGTGTGGCGCCCAGGGTTGACTCGGCCGGCTTAGCGGGCTACTTGACGCTGATGCAGGCG
>MAYD01616329.1:0-11044 GCA_001909325.1 Ruellia speciosa
GAACATCGGTAACTTTCTTAGGTGTAGGCCAACTCTTTACTGCTTCAACCTTTGATGGATCAACAGTTACACCCTCTTTGGTTACAAAGTGTCCTAAGAAAGACACTTGGTTTAACCAGAATTCACATTTTGATAACTTCGCGTACAGCTGGTTATCCTTTAATGTCTGTAGCACTGTTCTTAAATGCTGTGCATGATCTTCTAATGTCTTTGAATACACTAGAATATCGTCGATGAATACTACGACGAACTTATCCAAGAATGACTTGAACACTCTGTTCATAAGGTCCATGAATACGGCCGGTGCGTTGGTCAATCCAAACGGCATCACTGTAAACTCATAATGTCCATACTGTGTACGAAACGCGGTTTTATCAATGTCTCGATCTGCAATTCGCAGCTGATGATATCCTGACCGGAGATCAATCTTCGAGAATACACTTGCCCCTTTCAGCTGGTCGAATAGATCGTCGATCCTGGGCAGTGGGTATCTGTTCTTGATCGTCACTTTATTCAATTCTCGGTAGTCGATACACAGTCTCAGACTACCATCTTTCTTTTTCACAAAGAGTACGGGTGCACCCCAAGGTGAACTACTTGGCCTGATGTACCCTTTGTCCATTAATTCCTTTAACTGCTCGTACAGTTCTTTCAATTCTGCAGGCGCCATTCGATACGGAGCCTTGTGAATCGGTTTGGTCTCGGGTGCCAAATCAATCGTGAATTCGATTTCTCTGATCGGCGGCATCCCGGGAATCTCCTCCAGTGTTCATAAATATTGTTCACAACAGATTCTAAGTGTAGATCTACACACTTATATTCAGTAAAAACCTAATCTTTTTACATATTCTTGTTCTTCACTTCATGGGCAACATTCCTATTGGATTAGAAATAATTTTGGACAAACCCTTCTCCAACCCGTTACTATTCACAGATTTCTAAAATGGGGATTAACCAATTTGTTCTTGACATTATTGTATTGTTGGACATATTGAGACTTAAAAATACAATTTTTAACATATTTGGACAACTTTGATATTAACCTCAAATTTCCAGATTTTTGTTGGTTAAACACTAAAATATTCTAAGTTTTTGTTGTTGAAGGCTATTTCTTCAAGCAAGGTCCAAAGACCTCAATTTCGATTAAATTGGAAATTTGGGCAGTTTAACCGATTTTGGCACTTGGGGAATTTATTAAAATTGTTAGTGAATTCCTTATTATTATTTTGGGGCCAATACCCTAAATTTATTAAATTCCTTCACATGAAATTATTTTATCAAATGGGCATTTGATTTAATTAAAACTAATAAAAATTTTATAAATTATATTGTGTGAGATGATGAGTATTATGGATTTCTAAAATCAAGTTATTTTCTTAAATCCAACTTGTTGCACCGATTATCACATACCGTGGACTTAAGTCAAAGATAGACTTAACAAGCACATTCTTTAAGAATAATTACCCTAGAAAAATTAAATTTGTCTAAGTCTTTTCGGACTAAATTTGAAGGATAATTAATTAGATCTTTTTTACCCCGTAAGTGATCCTGATCATAGCGGTTGATAGGACTTGCTTGCTGTTTGTTGTTTATTTATCAAGACTGTTGATAAAGGTACGAATATCACATACGAGCAACCATAAATCCCATTTAAAATGAGAGCACCGAATATTAATCGGTCGGGTAAATGTAAATTGCATTATATTCAATTTAATTATTTCACCCCTTTATTTATCATTGAATGATTATCTTGATTATTTGTTCCTTGATGTTGATTACTATTTGCCTATGTGTCCATATGCATAAATTACCTCTTATGTAATTTGATTTGCATGAAAGACACTAAGCCGACTAATTGCGGGCAGAAGATTTCGATATCTTCGCGCCGAATTGGGCTAAGGCAAATATCCAGAAGAATTAAACAGTTAAACGTACTACGTAATGTGCCACACATTTAAAAGATGTAAATACGTAAAGAGGAATTAAGAGTGGTGTCAGCATTGTGCTCAAGCTTATGGAGCGTATCCTCTTTAGCTTTTTACCACTAGGGAATTTAATTCCCAAGTCAGCATGTTCTACCCTTCAGGGTCGCACCTGTTTGGGGGTTGACCGGTGATTTAAGAATAGCTTGAGAATAGTGTCGGTCATGTAGATTAGGTTCTACATGCTTGCATTCCAATCTATATCCATTTTGAGATTTGGACTAGTGGATTCGCATGTCTGTTGATTTGTTGGATTACGCATTTATAGTTCCTTCTCCGGTTGGTTGAGACTGCCTTTGGAACACTGCGTAGTTTGGGTGATTCCAACCGCACGTGACTTGGGTACGTAGAAGCTTAGTTATGTATTCGGAGAACCAGGTACTAAGTGGGGTTCCTGGCTATCCAAATCCACTCTTTCTTGTTCAGTCACTGTTGTGGTCCTCCGGCATGTGGAGTACGCTAAGTGGGGTCTATCGGAAATTGTGCCACATTGGCTGGTGCCAAGTACACCGATGATAGAGTCCTGAGTTGTACCGCAGGTTGAGTCTTGGACTCGGTAGTTAACCATGTGTGGAGTCATGGCTAGCAGTTCCATGCAAGCCACACATGGCAGCCTTTGAGCTCGTGAGACATTGAAAAGATACGACAGGGGATTCAAGGTGTTGCCTGTTGCATACATTTCATTGCATCTCTTTTAAGCTGCTATCGCTTAGTGATCTATGATTTATGCGCATACATAGGAATTCCATTAATAACTGGCCATTTTGATTCTTTGGAACAACTCGATGAATTTAGTAGATCGTTTTACCAAGGAGATACTTTAATTACATTTATATATGAAAAATCCAGATCTGGTGATATAACCCAGGGGCTTCCAAAAGTAGAACAAGTATTAGAAGTGCGTTCGATTGATTCAAAGGATCTAATCATTGCAACATATTGACAATTTCAAAAATTTGATCATACTATGATCATAGTATCAGGTAGGTTGGTCGAGAGGGGGAGGTCATAAGCGTCTATACCGTAAAATTGATTTTCGACTTTTCCGATCGCCTGGGAGGGACAAAAGAAAGACCCGGACTGCAATCTTTTTCTGTCCGTGAAGATCCCACCAGATCGCCCTCTACTTCTATACGAATTCGATCCGAGCTCTTGGAATTGGAATACGGGATTACTTCTTATGGACTCATTGAGAATGATTCGGATCTAGGTTCAAATCCTACAGAGCGTGATTTTTTCTTCATAGATCGAATTAGGCTGAAATGAAATGGATTCAATCACTTGCATAGCATTGACATTCTGGAGATTAAAGAGGGGGATCCTATTTGGTCAAGTACCTAGCGACAAACTCCTATGTTATCAGGGGCGAGCTCTACCACTGAGCTAATAGCCCGTCGTGCGATGCATTACCTTTAAGTCAACAAGTTGGCTAGTATTTATGGATATACTGCCGGCTGGGTCAGCATGATTGTCGTTTGCATAACTTGTTGCTTTGTGTATGCTTGTACTTAGTCTTATGACTAACGATGCTACGTCTTGCATCACAAGTGATTCTTTGGCCTGTGAGGACATCCCTCCAGCTGGTCAGTAGGGGGTGAATTACTATTCACAGGACTCTTTTGTGTGGTCGAGAGAACTCTTGATTATTACTGTTGTACTTACCTTCTGTGGTTTCAGGGTTTTAATCGCTTTATCTCTCGAACCTTGTAATTCTTTTGTCAGCTTGTATTAAACAGCTGAGTCCCGGTGTGGGACATTCTTTTGAACAACGAATGTAATACCTTAACTTTTTATTTATGCAATTATGTGTTATTCCGCTTTCCAAGTATGTTAGCTGTGATCAGAGGGGACTTAGCTTCCTGAAATCCAGCATACTCTGATAGGATGAGATGATTAGATTAGCCTGAGCACCGAGCTTACGTTGGGATTAGGGATAGATCTCAGGGTAACTTAGGTGTGGCGGTAACATGTTCTGATTACGGGAAATCGGGGCGTTACACTATTGTCTGTGTGCTTAGCACTTAACCGAGGTGACACTGCATCCGATAGACCCCACTTAGTGTACTCCACACGCTGGAGAACTACAGTAGTGACCGAGAAAGGTGGATTTGGATAGCCAGGGACCCCACTAAGTTACCCGGTTCTCCTGATGACACAACCAAGCTTCGAAGTACCCAAGTCATGTGCGGTTAGAATCACCCAAACCACGCAGCGTTCCAAAGGCAGTCTCAACCAACCGGAGAATGAACTATAAATGCGTAATCCAACAGATCAACCGACATGCGAATCCGCTAGTCCACATCTCAAAATGGAAATAGGCTGGAATGCAAGAATGTAGAACCTAATCTATACGACCGACACTACCGCCGAGCTATTTTTAAATTACCGGTAAACCCCATATAGACGCGACCCTGAAGGGTAGAATGTGCTACTTGGAATAAAATTTGGTAACCCAATGTGTTATGTGAAATAAAACTTGTCTAGACTTAAGATAGGTGTGGGGTTTTGGGTTTTCCTTTTTGTTTGGTTGATGTTGTATGTAAGTTGGTGCTGCTGTGGTACTTACCCTTCCACACAGTCAATTGGATTGTTGGCACTGACGAGCACTACGTTTTCTTATAGGATAGGATGCCGCCGAGGAGTTTTAGAGCCGTAAAAAATAGGCAGGAGTCGGTTGCTCCAGTTGTTGGTCAAGGGGCCGATGAGGCCAGTCATAGTGAGGAGGCTTCATAGGAAACAGACCTCCACCGGTTCTGCAGCCAACTGCTGGGAATCAATAGGGGCAGCAAGGGGTGCCGGTTGCACCAGCTGCCAGAGATCAGTTCACATAGTTTATGAACATGATGATGGCCTTGATGGCCTAGAATCAGCAAGTTCAGAATCAAAGGGTTGAGGTCAATCCATTTGACAAGGTGGCCAAGCACCACCCACCACAGTTTCTTGGGCTGCCAGAGCCCGCAGAGCTTGAAATCTGGACATACAGAATGTAAGAAATCTTTAGGGTCACAAGATGCCCTGAAGATATGAAAGTTGACATCGGAACGTATCAGTTTGGTGACGAGGCTCGTCGCAGGTGGATGACAATTGGGGATTAGGAAAGGGCAGATCGAGCCTACAATTGGGAAAGGGTTGTGGCCGATTGCAAGGCCAATTTTTACCCTGCGTTCATGCGACAGCAGAAAGTGGATGAATTCAAGAACTTGAAGATGACAAAAGGCATGACCGTATCGGAATATCATGCCAAGTTTGTTGAACTGTCACGTTATCTGACAACTGGGGGTAGGGATGAGGATTTCCTCAAGGAACAGTTCGAGATGGAGCTGCTGACATACCTCCAGACAGCTCTTTCGGGACACACACATCATAGCTTATAGGAGATGTACGAGAGAGCCGCAAACATCTCCCTGGTTTCGAACTGAGTTCGCAGCGAACAGTCTAACCGAGACAAGTCTCAGGATGAACAGCAGCGAAAAAGGCAGAAGGGCGTCGTGATCAAGGATGCCCAGCCGATTCAGTCAGTGAGGCCGAGTGGTCGAAAGGACCAGCACAGTCAGTCGCAGAGTAAAAGTAAGGGCAAGGGCAAGGCTGCCCAGACTGAGAAATCCCAAGTTGGATGCCCGAGATGTGGGAAAAACCATTATGGCCGCATGTGTGATGGGACCCCGCTTGTCTGTTACAACTGTGGTTAAGAAGGACACACCAGATATAAATGTCCTAATCCCCCACAGCAACAGAATCAGGGACAGGGTTAGCAGAGACAACAAATGCAACAGCCGCAATAGTTGAATGCCCCTCAGAACCGCGGTAAACAGATCATGCAGGCCCCGACGTATAAGCAAGGGGGAAGGTTGAATGTGCTGAACCGCACAGAGGCGGATGGCAGAGCCGACATCATCACCGGTACATTTTCAATCTTTGATAAGCCCGCTTTCATTCTGTTTGATTCAGGTGCTTCGTGTTCATTTTTGTCT
Organism: Ruellia speciosa; assembly: GCA_001909325.1. NCBI lineage: Eukaryota > Viridiplantae > Streptophyta > Magnoliopsida > Lamiales > Acanthaceae > Ruellia > Ruellia speciosa. Next base: position 5,954 of record MAYD01616329.1, read on the forward strand.
TCGCGTTTCTCTTCCTTGTGTGACCCATTGTCAGCTGTAAAGATTTGAAGGGTAGTAGCTCTACCCTCCGGTGAGGCAATCCCTTGCAATAGGATGTTTCAGAGTGTTCCTATTAAGATAGAAGGCATAGAGTTCCCTTCAAATCTCGTAGAGTTTCCTTTGTCTGACTTCGATGCAATGTTAGGAATGGACTGGTTAGGACAGTTTGGAGCCAGAATCGACTGCCGTAGTCAGAAACTATCACTCAAAGGTAAGAAAGGACTGAGGGTAACCCACCGACAGAAACCAAAGGAACCGACAGTGAAGATTGTCACGACTGAGAAACTTCAAAGTTTGGTCAGAAAGGGGTACTCACTGTTCTTGTGCTCAGTCTTCAATTTGAATTCAGATGTGTTAGATATGGAAGAGAGACCAGTGGTGAATGAATTCCGTGAGGTGTTTCCAGCTGAAATACCAGGAATGCCGCTGGACAGAGAGATTGAGTTCACAATCGATCTTGTCCTAGAAACGCGTCCGATCTACAAGGCACCGTACCGGATGGCACCAGCAGAACTAAAGAAGTTGAACGTTCAATTGCAAGCACTGCTGAAAAAAGGGTACATCAGGCCAAGTAGTTCTCCTTGGGGCGTGCCAGTCTTGTTCGTCAAGAAGAAGGATGGTAGTTTACGACTGTGCATAGACTAATGCGAGTTAAACAAGGTAACGGTGAAGAACAGATACCCGTTGCCCAGGATCGACGACCTCTTCGAGAGTTGAAAGGTGCAAGTGTCTTCTCTAAGATTGATTTGAGATCAGGTTACCAACAACTCAAGATCGTGGAGAAGGACATCTTTAAGACAGCATTCAGGACATGTTATGGGCATTTCGAGTTCACAGTGATGCCCTTCGGACTGACAAACGCACCTGCAGTCTTCATGGACTTTATGAACAGGGTGTTCCGAGAGTTGGAAAAATTCATGGTCGTCTTCATTGATGACATTTTGGTCTACTCTCGAAGTCCAGAGGAGCACACCCAACACTTGAGAAAGGTGTTGCAGACACTGAAGGACAATCAGCTTTATTCAAAATTGTCAAAGTGTGAGTTTTGGTTGGACCGTGTGGCCTTTTTAGGACACATTGTCACCAAAGAGGGAGTGTCAGTGGACCCACTGAAGGTTGAAGCAGTCCAAAACGGGCTGACTCCGAAGAATGTGATGGATATCCGTGCCTTTCTAGGATTGGTCGGATATTACAGGAGGTTTCTGGATAGGTACTCGAGCATCGCGAGGCCGATGACTCAACTCATTAAGAAGAATGCGCCTTTTCAGTGGAACGAAAAGTGCGAGAAAGCATTCAATGAGCTGAAAAAGAGACTGACAACCGCGCCAGTGTTGACTTCGCTAGTTGATGGCGTGGAATTCGACATCTTCACGGATGCTTCGAAGGACGGCATGTAATACTCCGTATTACTAGACCGGATTAGGATTAATTAATTAATTTTAATCGGACTAATTAATCACATTAATATGGGTTAATTTAAATTTTTGGGATTTAATTATCAATTGATAGAATAATTGATTTAATGCAGTGGGCGACACTTAGAAATTTGGATGATATAATTTAATTCAATATCTGTTGGGCGACATTTAGTAAAGTGGTGAAATGATAAATTGAAAGCAATCAGAATCGCATTCACGCTTCTGTAAGTAAGAAACAAGCTTTTGGTAGGGCCCAGCAGAATTTAATGAAACAGTATGTAACTTAGGTGAATTCTAAGGCAATAGGCGAGAACTTCGGAATTTTAGGCGAGAACTGCAATACTCGCCTATTTACACAAATACTCGCCTATCACCCCAAATCAATCCCAATTCTCGACTAACTCCATACAGCACCAATACTCGCCTAAGAATGCAAGAGTCGACTATTATTCCCTCCAATAAAGACTCGCCTATCATTTCCGATCATCACTCTCGACTTCCGCCTCTCACTGTGAATTCCAGACTGCAATATTTTTCTTATTTCATTTCTATTGAGGAAGATGACCTCATTTATATAACAACCCTAGTATATATACCCTCTAAACACCCTTCTAGGGTTCACGCCTCCCATTTCATTTCCTTCATCGTCTTCACCACTTCAAAATACTCTCTCTGCAAATTTCTTCAAAACTGAGAAACATCAAACTGTGGGGTTTTATTCCAGAATCTGGCATCCTCTTCCCTCGTTGTTAAGGTATAACCATTTTAAAGTTTCCATCTCCTTTATTATTATTCTCTACATTTACTGTTCACGTCACCATTGATGCATCTTCAAAACTTTTCAAAACTGAAACTGGAAAAAGGGGCATTTTAAACCATACCCTGCTTTTGGGAAACTTAAAAATGAGCTAGAACTCTCATTTCATTTTCTTCACAGAGCATTCATGAATCTCAGATTTTATTCTTGCACTTTGAGATATTTCTGAAACTGGAACTTGCATAATAAAGCCTTTCGAAAGTTAAAATAGTGAATAGAAACTCATTTTGGGTTGATATTCATGTTATTGAGTAGGAAAACACTTTTTTGCAACTTTGTTAAATTTTATTTGGATCGAAATGGGTATTTCCGCAATGGAATAGTTGAAGTTCTTGATAAGCAAGATGAACAAAGGTTGAACACCTTGCAATTTCGAATTAAGCATGAGACAAAAGGAATGCACGTCATGGCATTGTACTGTTTCAGACTTTAATTTAATGCCACTGTACCTTGTCCAGACTTTAATAAATTACTGTGTATTATTTCTGCCATAACTTGTCTTATTCCTACAGCTTAAAAGTCGAGACTTGATGAAAGAAATTGAGAATCAAAACCTAAGGCAAGGAAGGCGAGTATTGAAAATACTCGCCTTCAGTACTCGCCTAAGGCTGAACAAATTGAAAAAAATTGACTAAGGCAGAATAGGCGAGTATTGTATAAAATACTCGCCTAAGACACAGAATTCGCCTAAACCTTTTTGCATTCCACTTGTAACGCCCCCACATCACAGTACGTGCGTCACGCCGTATTGGCTAACCTAGACTCATGGCCAGGTAATCTAGGCTCACCAACACAAGGCAGATACGAAGAAATCATGTAACATCCCGTGTTACAGTCAGACTTTTCTAGTGTCAGAAAATGAGTAAAAAAAAAAAATTCGCGAAATTAATTATTGGAAATAATTAATTTCAAGAGTGCGAATAATTTAGATTGGGCAAATGGAATTAATCAATTACAAGGAATCAGATTCAAGGGTGAATTGGGATGATTTTGGCAGAATGCAAATTGATCATGGGATGATCAAGACTCCCAGAATTATCAGGGATGGAATGTAACGGAATGGGTTAAGGATGACGGAAATTCTGGAAGGAAGTCAGATTTTCGCACAAGGTGGGAAAATATCCGCACTTTTGTCCGCACGAAATGAGCGGACAAAACAAAATGAGCGGACAAAAGAGATGAGCGCTCATTTTCGGAAAATGAGCAAAATGGCAGAAATGTCCGCACGGCTGGAAATGTCGGCACTTGAGCGGAAATGAGCGGAATGTCCGCTCATTTAAATGAGCGGACAAATGAGAAATGAGCGGACATGAACGGAAATGAGCGGACTCTTGGCAGAATATGGCACGTCGTGACTTGCGGAAGCACTGTTCATTGCATGGCAGTGTTATGAGCGGAATAACTTTTTATTCTTGCATCGATTGGGCGAAGTAGACAAGCATGGATTGCCTTGCCTATAAAAGGGAGACTTGGTCATATTAGTGGGCACTCTCACTTCATGTTCTCCAACCCACCATCTGCCATTTTTCTCTCCAAAAACTCAAGAACTCAGAAATTGAATCTGCTCATTCCTCACGATTTCTTGCTCGGATTTTCGATTGGATTACAGATTCGGACTCCTTAAGACTTGGTAAGTCTTTCCATCTGAACAAATTTAACATGCAAAGATTTTGCATTTTCGGTCATAAGAACAGTCGGTATTCTTGTTCTTCCAGTTTCAGTTTCGCACAGTTTTGGGCACGGATTTGCTTGCTGTTTCAGCCTCCGTTCGATTTGAGGGTAAGGATACTCATCTCGATTTCTCCATTTTCAGTTATAAGAAATATGAATCTGAAATGCTAAAGAACAGCTATGGCCGAATCTGAACTCTGAATTTGAATTAAAATGGGTGTGCTCATTTTTGAAAGCTGAAACAGAAATGGATTTTGACATGGAATTTGGAATCTGAAATTAATGGGCAGTGGACTGTTGGAACAAATTAATTTCAGTTTGACGAAATTGAATGGGTTTGCTCATTTTTGTCCTTGAACTGGAAATGCTCATTTTGACAAAATGAGCAGAATCTGCGGATTCTTTCAGCTGGGTTTGTTCCAATTAAATTGGCAAATGGATCTTGTAAAATTAATTGGGCACAATGGACAGATTGTTCAAAGGGATGTTGGACATAATTTCAGCCAGTGTTCGGGGCTACCAATTTTGTGCGAAATTGGCAGATTTTGGACTTAAGGAATTTTAGTGCTCATGAGCGTTCTTCATGTTCATCCTTGATCTTCAATGAGTTCATGATAGCTGCCAATTGATCTCCACAATCAGAAATTGGAAGGATGAAGTGTGTTATTGGATTTTGGTTTTATCAAGGTACTCATGACAGATTTTGAAATCTGAAAATCATCATTTTGCCCACTTTACAAGATATCAATATTTTATTTGGAAAATAATAAAATATTGAATAAGTGGAGGATGACATCAGCTGGGTCCCACGCGGATTTAAATGGCTGAAAATTTCTAAGGCATTGATTGAAATGGGAATAAATTAATTTTGGGAGACAAATTAATTTATTAAGGACTTGGGGTGATTAAATTAATTAAGGAGGAATTAATTTAATTAACGGATTGGGCACTTAAATTGAATTGGGAGAAATTTGATTTAATTGTCTTATGGATAAATTAATTACCCGGGGTAATTTATTTAATTGTTACGATCTACAGATTGTCAGATTATCAACTGCGAGCGGACTCGTCAGTGACTTTAAAGGAAGAAACAGAAGACTGTTGATACCGGGTACGGACTACACTGGGCAACCATAAGACCTGTCT
>MAYD01616372.1:0-10979 GCA_001909325.1 Ruellia speciosa
GGCATGCGCCCCTTCGCCGGTATGGGGCGCGTGCGCCACCCGGTGGGGGTAGGCGCATGCGCCCCACCGACGCGCCTATCCATACGGATGGGCGCATGCGCCCCATGGTGCGGAGGGGCGCATGCGCCCCGTGAATGCGTCCATCCGTGCGGATGGGTGCATGCGCCCCGTCAGTTCCACCGTGCGTGTTTTTTTTGCATTTTGTGTTATCATCTAATCAATATGTTGTTAATTTGTACTCATTTGTAATGTTGCAGGTTGTTTTGGAGGAATTCAGTGGAGATAGGGTAGATTACGGGGCATCATTCGAGACGAACGACCAATTTGCAAGCGACGATGAAGCGATTAGATGGGCGAATGATCTGGCTATTAGACATAGATTCTAGTTGGTGATTGCTGTTTCTTAGGGTTGGTCACTGACTTCCCCGTTCCTCATATATTGTCGACGTGGTACGAGCGCCACCATACTAGTGTTGATGGGTGGGATCGTATAGAGACAGACATGCTCATTTCAATGAAATCATTGCAAATAGATAGTGTCGAGGTTGAACATTGTTTGAACATGTGAATATTTACGTATTTGAGATCTTTCTGATTTAAGATTGTTTGAACATGACTTGTATGGATTTACGATGTTAGTGACCATAGTTTGAACATGCAATCATTAAAACCACTGAATTTCAATCGTTTGAACATGCAATCATTAAAACCACTGAATTCCAATCAAGCAGACATGTAACAAAAAACTAAATAGTGACAGATCAAACATGCAAACACAATCCACAAACATCTACATCCCCCACCATATCGTACTCCTCGTCCTGTAGCTCTCCAATCGGGTCTGCATGCATCTGAATCCCCTGTGGCGCACTACTCTACGCAACCCTCGGCCTCTTCGCCCTGCCGCCAAGCAACGCCTACAATTCAGTAAATCTGATAAATATATCCAAATACATACAATATATCAGTATAAATTAACACATGATTACACAAAATGCAGAAAACGACGCCCGACAAGCACCCGGGGCGCATAGCGCCAAACCTAATGGCCAGGCGCATGACACGGGGCGCGTATATGGGGCGCATAAGACGGGGCGCACCCACAGAGCGCATGTGCCCCATCGCCGGTATGGGGCGCGTGCGCCACCCGGTGTGGGTAGGCGCATGCGCCCACCGGTGCGGGTTGGTGCCCGTATGGGGCGTATGCGGCCACCAGTGCGGGTTGGTGCCCGTATGGGGCGCATGCGCCAACCGGTGTGGGTTGGCGCATGTTCAGATCATGCCCCGCCGGGCGCGATCTGACGTGCGCCCCATGGCGTCCGTTTTTGCATTTTTGCCCTTTTTTTTACACATTTCGATGATTATTTTGTGTACCTGTATTGTCATGACACTTTTTCCTCGTCCTGGACTCGTTGCGACATGTTTTTCTTCTTTAAAATGAAAAAATTTAGAGTGAATTTGATGTTAATTGAGATATTGAAGAATGAAGAAAAAAATTTAAATTTGAATTTTAAAATTGAAAAGGGCATTTTGGTAATTAGGGAGGTCAACGTTGGTAAAAAAGGGGTCGACGTCTATCAATTCACAAAAAAAAATTGCTTATCCGATAACTGTAATGAATCGAAATTAATCAACTAATCGTAATTAGAGGCTTTGGGCCTTTTTGGAATAGTGCAATGTTTTAATTGAGTTTAAGCCCGTTGTTAGCTTGGCCCATTTGTGAGTCGAGAGTCTAGGGAGTGTTGGGACTAAGGCTTTTTCCTCATTTCAAATTTTTTACCCCTTCCTCACCCTTCTTCTTCTTTCGCTTTCTCCCTCGAAGGCTCAACCATATAAGGAGCTTAGAAGTCTTGGGGAATTTTGCAAGCTTTGAGTGTAAATCCTGTTTGTATGCGTCAAGGTAAGTTGGATTAATTTCTTGGAGCTCATTTCGCCTTTCCATGTCAGTTTTTGGAAGCTTAATGTTGATGTAATGGTGGATGATGAGTTTTTTGGGTTGTTCTTGTGTTTTTGGTTGGGTTTTGAAGGTTTGAAGTTTGAGGGAGGTAATCCTGGGATGATTCTTCATTTTGGAGGTTCCCCAACCCATCTAAGGCGAGGATTTAGGACATAGGAGCACTAAGATCAGAATAAACCATGGGAGAGACGGCTTGTCGTCATTGCCGTAGGCGGCCAGCAAGGGTCGTCCGCTTGTGCGGGCGGCCCAAGGCAACGCTCTATTGCCCATAATTCGTCGGCCGTCGCCACCCGTTTGTGCGGGCAGCGTGGGGCAACGAGCTACCTTAGGCAGCTTGCTTTCGGCCGACGTAGGCCGCCTGCCCATCCGACCCTACTGTCTCATCCTATTTTTGGTATTTTTGCTATGTTTCTTATCCTTACCTTCAGCATTATTTTGGTTATGATATGTTAACTTCCGTATTATTATTGAGGTTCAATATTTGGTGGGTTGGACTTGATTTTGATTTGGGTTATACTCATTATTTTGGAACCTTTGAAATAAAGGATTTGGTAAATTGATGTTTTGAAAGTCAATGGAAGTTTCAAGCTATTTAAACTAATTTGAAGTGCTTTGGGACCATCCTTTAAATTACCCAACCATTTTGAAACGTTTGTTTAAATGCCACAAGTTATGGTTTACTTCTTTTAAATGTTTATGATTGCCATGAGTTGTGGTTTGCTTCTTTTAAATGGTTATTGATGCCACGGGTCGTGGCTTCTTCGGAGTGGCCGTACCCCTTGAGGCCAAGTTGGCCAGGTGTGTGTGTGTGTGTGTGATGGAGCCTGACCCGAGTTGGGTGCAAGATTAAGTTAGTGCGCGGATAAATTTGTACTTCCTCTGTTTCAGAATGATCGCAACGTTTGAAGCAGACACGTTTGCCGATACAGAATTTTAACTATTAATATCGTTAATTATCAATATGTCAAAAATATATTAAGTTGATATTTTGAAAATACTCATTAAGACGAATCTAACAAGACCCAACATGACTATTTATTTTTTTAAGTATAAGTCACAAATAATAGTTAAACTGAAATATGTAAATAGTGTTTACTATACAAACGGTGCGATCATTCTGAAACGGAGAAAATACTTATTAAGAAGGGCATGCATCATAAGCATATTTGTATGAACGGTTTAATCCCTTTTGCGAGTTGTTACTTAATGATCTAGTGCCTTCTCTTCCTCAGTTTCTTATTTGTTATCTTAATCTCCTTATACTATATTATTATTTGTGTATTGAAATTTTAAATACATTTTTGTAATATGAATATAATTAAGGATGTATTATATTCATGAGTTAGGGGTTGTGTAATAACAAAATTTTCAACCTTGAGTTGGGATTAGAATCTTTATACACTCTTATACTCTTGTTCCCTTTAGCTTTCAAAGTCATTATTACAAAAAAAAATTGTCAAAAAAAATCGATAGTTAATATTTTTACAAAAATCCTATTTTACTGGTAAGAATGTCTTAATTCCTTTGTTTATATGTATTGAAGTTTTGAATATATTTTTGAGATATGAATATAATTAAAAATGTAGTAAATCCATGAATAAGGGATTACCTTACAAGCAAATTTGTAAAAAAAAATCGATAGTTAATATTTTTACTAGTAAAAAAAACATTAATCAATTATTTAATATATTCAACAAACTTTTTTAACAAGAACGAAGAGATGTTTAATGCTTTAAACATCTGTTGAATGTTCAACAACAAACTTGTTAAACAAGTGCATTAAACAACTATTGAACAATTGTTAACAACTGTTGAATTTTTAGCAAAGAGTTTTTTAAAAAAAATTCGTAGTGTATCCAACAATCCTCTAAATATGGTAGAAAACTCAAAAATTTTGGGTTCCCTCCACGGTTCCACCGTGGAAGGCATCCAAGTTTAGTTTGATAGATTCCCCTTCAAATTAGGTTTGGAAAAAATGTATTAACCTGAAACCCAACCCGGCTACCACCTTGTCCTTGTGCCAAATTTCCCTGTTTTTTCAATTTACAAGTGGTCTTTCCGATGGCATATATTCTGTACTAAACTATCAAAAACTATGGTATGTAAAACAGTAAAAGTTGACATATACTAGTATGGAATAAAAACCAAAATGGTCCCCAAGTATACCCAAAAACCAAAATGGTCCCGTTCGTGACATTATTACCGAAATAATCCTTTATGTTTACTAATTACGACCAAAATGATTTTTTGATCCATTAATTATAAGATTTGCTGACGTGATGATTTAACATAAAAAATTAAAAATAACACATTGAAATAAAAACAAAAATGATCCCCCAAATATACCCAAAAACCAAAATGGTCTCGTTCGTGACACTATTACCGAAATAGTCATGTATGTTTACTAATTACGACCAAAATGATCCTTTGACCCATTAACTATAAGATTTGCTGCAGTGATATGATTAACATAAGATTAAAAATAACACCCTCCATGATGTCACCTGGCATCCACCTGGAAGCAACACATCCATCGAAACCACCCCAACCCGACCCGCTCATTAATTCAATTCCCCTCCATGGCCGTTGTTAGATGAATTCATCTCGCGTTTGCTACCGCTCCCATTACCAGGGCGTCTATCCCGTAAAGTGCAACCAGGATCGCCATATCGACTAAGGACGAAGCATTCGGTAATAGTATCACGAACGAGACCATTTTAACTTTTGGGTATACTTGGGGGACCATTTTGGTTTTTATTCCGATACTAGTATCTCCTCGCCATAGTTAAAACGCAACACTATTACTAATTTATTTTATTGGTCATTCGAAGTGACAAACAAAGTGAGAAACCAATTACTTACCAATCAAAAAATTTTAAACATTAAAATCTTCACATAAATTTGAATCCATTCCCAAACCTTCAAGCCACACATCCCCAATGTGTACAAGTAACCATGGATCATCCAGAATCTCGAAGTTAAGATTTCATAACAGAAGAAAATCATGGTAGCCAACGGATGAAGCCTTTCAGCGAATCAGCTCTCGTATTACATTTTAATCAATGCACTAGTATCTTCTCTTCCTCAAACAGCCAAATAAAAGTTTTGCTCAACTGAAGAACCACATTTCAGAAAATCGTTCTGTATATATGTTTTAGCCTCTTTCCCCAAAAAACTAATCATACAAATACGTTTATGCAGCAAAACAGGTGGGAAATGATTAAGCGATGGTAGAAACTTACTCTGCATATCTACCCCCATGAATCATGATACTATGATTTTTTGCTCATACTTCAGAGATAGCAGTAATATATTCTGAATAAACTAAGCATCTTATCAAATGCCAGCTACATAATTGGCACAGCAGATTCTGGGAGTTCAGAGTCAGAAACATTTCATCATTTACTTAACTATCAATGAAAGAATGCCATCAAATGTATGTATGTGACACCAAGAAATGCTATATTGCCATCAAAAGTACGGGACACCGAGAAATGCAATATTGCCATCAAACGTTCCCGACACCGAGAAATGCAGTATTGCCGTCCAACATACACAACACCAAGAAATGCAATATATTACTATCCCAATTTATTAAACAAAAAGTACCTTTCACCAGCAATATGCTGTTCAGAAAAACCCAATTCATGCTGAATTTCTGAATTCCCACTCTTCGCAGCATACTTGTAGGCGGTAGCAGTGAGCCAGTAATAGCAGCAATTTATCTGTTCAGAAATGAACAACTAATCCACACGAAACACAAATCATGCTGATTGACCCACATGATGAAGCAAGATGTGGACTTGAAAGACATTGGGTAAGCAAAGATTTCAAACATTGTCAGAAGTTTGGAGAAACTCACCTTGCTGTACCTTTAGGAGAGATGACAGATGCTATGGATGGTAAAGGGGCATAGCCAGAAAGTTCCAAACTGCAATGGCATATGAATTATAACTAAAACGAACAAGCCAAATGAGAATTAAGTGACTTTTTGCTGCTCATGGGTCCAACTTCCAACTTCCAACGGCCTTTCACTAAAAGGAGCACAGCATCTGTTTTGCCAATGTACGTTGTCCATGGTACCACCACCAATAGGTCAGTTTATTAGCTGATCAAATGGACATGCTAATTTATCCACCCAAGCAAGAAACCCCAGCAAAAGTGCAAGGTCAACATATGAATTGATGGGCAGCCATGACCCAACTATTTCGAATCTAAGATGTGCTATGCATCATGTTACAAGTCACAGAGTAAAGGGAGTGTGTGTGAGTTGTTTATTTCAAGAGTAGGCTGGATTCTTTCCGAGTCCGAGGGACTATTGCTGTAGAATCTATTAATAGCATTCAAGGTTAAACATGACTCCTAGAGAGTTACCAGAAGTGGTGCTTTATCTGGGTTCAATTCAGAATAATCCTCTCCTGACGAGTAAGGTCTCTTTCTCAAGTGTCGAGTGAAAGAGCTTCTCCTTCTATAGCTTATGGTTTTCTTTCAGTTTTGAGTATGGAATATTTGAACTGATAAAATAATATAGCAATGATTATTTGAAGTCATGCAGGTAATAAGATCGCTGTGTTCATAGTCAAGAATAAATTAGATTAGGCTTAATGTATCAAGATCCAAGCGGTATCTTACTGATTCCAAAACAGTCCAGAAAGATCCCAACAATGCTCAATAATTTGGTCATAATAAGTTGAGATGATATAATATATTGTCGTTCATTGTGTGGACTAAACATGATCAATACCTTCAAGAAACATAATGAGACTCATATTTTCATTTCTCGGTTCTTTCCTCTGTTTTAAACAACAAAACAATAAGTCAATAATCATCAAAATCATCAGACCCAAATATTCACAACTCCCAAACTGCAACGCCAGCCGAACTGTCAATATCTCCAAATATCGGAGAACAAAAATGGTTATTTGTGCTCAACATATAAAGGCCTCAGTCACGGTTTAACCATGCTCATGCACTTACACAAGAATATGAAAAGCAAGGACTCTGATAAGCATCTCCGTACGAAAACCTTCTAGCGCCACTACCGAAATAGGAAAGACCCAGAAAAACGAGTACCTCCAATCAATACAATATTGCTCAATTTAACAGTTGTCATGCCTTTGATAATGTTTTCTTGGATTCGTATTTCTTAGGTGTAACATAAGCAAGAGACATTGATATTTCCATCTTCCACGAAGTATATACTGAAACTAATAATGAAAGAATAAACAAAATCAGTGGAACCAGTTTTTAGGCAACAGAAAGCTCACTAGCTTTAGTTGGTCTAGAAGATAAAAATGCCATTTCATATCAAAAGGGCACAAACTATAGACCAATTACTGTATGTACATTATCATTTACTCTGTAGAGTTCATCACCAAACATATCTGATCTCAAGTAACTAAGTAACATAGAAACTGGAACACATGGTACTACACACAAAAACAAAGCAGGCGCTTTCCTCTTTCTACATTTCCGGCTCCATCTAGAATAATTATCACATTTACTCAATTCTTTTGAAGAGAATTCTCGAGAACCAACCTCAACCGACTTACCAACACATCCAATTCTGCAATTCTTTGCTGCTGCCATCGTACATGGAAACTCTCTGCCACCACTGCCCTTTCACTACTACTACCAGCTACAAGTCTCCTTCTAACATCCTTGAAACACTCATCAAGTACATTTAGAACCACTCTCGCCGTCACTTCCCCTATTTCGTTTTTACAGCCAAAATGAATATTCTCCCCAGCCCCAACTTTCGCAGAACCAATCTCTTCAACAAAAGTGTCGTTTCCCTCATCCTCCATAGCCAATTCTTCCCTTTCAAACTCAACATTAACCTCGCTCAACTTAGCTTCTTGATTTTTACAATCCTCGTTGCAAAAACTCCCCACTGAAACTTCACCCTGAATCCTATGACCAACACAATCAGGCCCCGAACTGATATAATTCCCACCAAACCCTTGATCAGACGCGCCCACCACAGGCAAAGTAGGCGAAAAGTTAACCTTAACCCCAACCAGGGTCGATTTATCAAGGTGGCCATCACCACCACTAGTACCATTACCAACATTCCCATTATCACCCTGATCCAAACCCACATTCCTATTATTACCCTGATCCAAACCCACGTTCCTGACACCACTAAATGGAGAAGTGGCGGAATAATCCGGGTGCCAGAGCTGCTTGGACAAGTCGAAAAGGGCGCGATCATGAAGTGACAGCTGCGATCGATCCAAACCCTTGGCCAACCTGGCGGAAATGAGCCGAAACTTCTTTCGCAACCTCCGCAACTTCTCGGAGAGCTGGGATTTGGTGTAGGGCTGGGACATGGTGTCGGAGAAGCGGGCGTAGAACAGGGCCAAGTCCCTGGGAAAGGCTAGATCCAGAGAGGAACAATCCAAGAGGCCCTGAAGGAAGCGGATCTCGTCGGGCTCGGTCCATATCCGGTGAAACTTGAAGGGAGGGTGTGGCGGTGGATCTGAGTCGGGATGCTTGCGTTTGACGGGGAGCTTGGAATTGGATTCAGTGGAATTTGGGGTGGAGTCCATGAATAGGGTTTGTACTCGAGGTGGTGGAGCGCTGGAGGCTGGAGGGGGCTCGGAGTCGGCTCAGGCTCACTGCTGCAGCATTGTTAAGTGTTAACCGTGATTCACCCATAATTAATTAGGTTTCGATTCGGACTTTTTCATCCATTTTGATTTTGGACTCTACCCAAAATCATCCTCAATCTATATAATTATGATTTTAAGGGTATTGGATACATGTTAAAAAAAATTAATTAAATGAAGGATAATAAAATAATAACTGAATTAGTATTTATCACTTTTTTTACTGGATCGATATATGCAGCACCTATATCGATATATGCAGCACCAGTAAATTACTCTTTTATCCCTACTCTCAATACCACCCCCCACCCCACCTAACAGTCCTGAAAACGACAGTTTTAATTTTAACGGTATTTAATACCCAAAAAAATAATTTTTTCAGATTATAACAGTCCAAAAAATACAGTTTCAATTTTTACAGTTTGTAATATGTAAGGAAAAAATTGTTTAAGATTTTTTAGAATTAATTCGAAATTTAAAGATTTAATTTTCAATCATTGGACGGAATATGTGTATCGTTTAAGTAATTCGAAATTAATATCGGATATACGTGGAAATAAATGTGATGGAGCTATATAAGTAATTCGAAATTTAAAAATTTCATTTCATTCAATTCAAAGACAGATTCACGTTCCAAAAAACCTCTGCGTTCAATCTTTTTCTGTCGTTCTGTTTCGATCATGTCGGGTCTTGGGAGAGGAGGGAGAAAGCACGTCCCGGAGATTGCGGTATGTATTCGATCAGTGTTCTTATTTCCGTACATTAAACCGTCAAAAATTCTGCCATGGACCATTCGGGGATCCCGTTCCTGCAGGTCAGGGCCGTTCGGGGATCCCGCCTCTGTTAGGCAGAGGCGGTTGATCGTGCAGGACCTGCAGAGTCGGTTCGCGCGACCGACTCTGCGTGGCACGACCGGTATCCGTGACCGGTCGTACCTGACAGGACCGGCAATCATGGCCGGTCCAGGTTTAAATGCTTTTTTTTTTTTGTTTTTTCTGTGCTTTCCATGTTTATGTGATAATCCCGTATGTTTTTTGGTAAAATTGAACATGTTAGACGTGTACGGAAACGGTTTCCATCGTTCCCTAGTACTTTTACAGTTCGCGTATTATCTGTTGTTTATGTTTCACCTACAATTTTTCATTTTTTTTTATTTGTTTTGAATATGGTGTAGAGGGCGATGTTGAATCAAGCGAAACGGGCTCGGGAGGAGGCGGAAGGTGGGGACGGGCGGAACCCGCGTGCACGCGGTGTGACGATGTCCGAGCGCAAGAGGCGAGAGGAGGAGGACCGACTTCGGCGGATTGCCGAGCAGGGGGTCCATTTTAGTGATGAGGATGAGGCAGCCGATGAGACGACCGAGGCAGGGGAGAGCACAGATGATGACGACGCCGAGGTCGGTGGGGAGGTTGGTGGGGAGGTCGGTGGGGAGGCCTCCGGCTCGAGGGGCTCACAGGATGTGGCCGACGCCGCTGATCCTGCGCCCGTACGACGAGCCCGCACCGCAGGTGGACGGTTCGCAGCTACATCGGGGTCTAGCTCAGGTTATTTTAGTTCTCTATCGCATATCTACATAGCACACTTAAAATCTTTGCATGCAATAACAATGGTTATCTCTTCTTTCACCAGGGACCAGCAGAAGAGAGAGGGCTGCAGATCTTAGTTGGTTAGTGAGCGAGGCAGTGCCTAGTGGCCCAGTGGATGGATCAGTGATCTCGAGCTTTCTCGGCCACGTGGCCGCCACATTCTGGGATGGGGAGATCAGGGGGACGATCAAGGCGCAGAACCGATCGTCCACCTTTTCGAAGTTGATTCAGAAGTTCGGCGAGTTCCCGAGGGATTTGCAGGCCTTGGTTCGCGACACTGGGTTGGCACACCTACCTTCCACAATGTACACGAACATCGATCATGCCCTCATATCTGCTTTCGTCGAGCGGTGGCAGCCAGACACAAACACTTTCCACCTACCGTTCGGCGAGATGACCATTATGCTGCACGATGTCTGGCACATTCTCCGTGTACCCGTGGAGGGCAAGCTCGTCACTGCCGACCCCCATGTCGTCGATCTACAGACGACGTGCATGACGTTATTTGGGTTGACCCGAGCTGCCCTGCAGGCCAAGCACTGGTCCGGAGGAGGGGTGCTCGTGGACACTGTTATGCGGATGCTAGTGGCTTCGGGGCCCGATAGGTTGAGGGCTTTGGGTTGGTTGTGGGTTACACTAGGTACCCACCTTGTTCACGGACAAGAGTGGTAATCGCATCAGGGCGCAGTGCATGCACGAGATGATCGATGAGGTGGAGGGTGTGTCTCAGTTTTCGTGGGGATCCGCAGTGCTTGCGTACTTATACAGGCAGCTGGGAGTGGCGTCCAGGCGTGACTGCCAGGGTTTATCGGGCTGTGCGACTCT
>MAYD01618203.1:0-10780 GCA_001909325.1 Ruellia speciosa
ACTTTTTAATCAAATCCAAGTTCCCAATAATTTAAACAACCTAGATTTCTTCCGAACTTCTAGATTATAAAGATTAAACGGGCAAAAGTGATAGATCCCTTGTCTAGTTCCCCAATCGATTTTGTTAATTGAATGAATTACCTATTCTAATTCCTTTCGGACATTAGATTAAGTTATGCATGAAGTTGCAGAATTGGCCAGATTCAGACAACAATTAATAAATTCAATCAATGAAAACTGGAATTAAAGAAAACAATAGAATTCAAAGCATTGTTCACAAATCCCAAATCCTAGGGTTCCAACTAGGTGTTTAGCCACACATGGCTTGAATCAAAACAAATGAAGGTATAATAATCCAACAGTCAATGTATGAAAGCATGAAAAATACGACCTATCGATTCGTCCATCTTTGGATCGAAGGAAGCTCTATCTTCTTGAATCTCCAGAGAGTGTTTTCAGGGTAAGGTGAGTGAATAAACGATGGATGTGTGTCGTGTATGGTGTATGGTATGTGGGATGGATGCCCTGATGTCGTGTGTTTTCTCCTCCTCAAATAGGTATCGACTCGCCCTCGGCTGCTGGGCCTTACATCAGACTTCAGGCCCTTTATCGCGCAGACGGGCGATCCTTCGAGCGGTCCTCAAGGACCGCTAATAGGACCGCTCAGGTCTCTCTTGGCTTGAACAGTCTGGACTGCGAGCGGTTCAGCGAGCGGTCCTCAAGGACCGCTCGCCAGGACCGCTCGAGATTCTGGACCCGGGTTCTGCCTTGCGTGCGTTCTAATGAGCGTTCCTGGTCCTAGGCACAGGGCTTCCAGCTCTTATGATTTCAAAAACTTCTCAGAATTAAGTCCTGCACCTCTCAAAAAAACAAAACAACGCACAAACAAGGTAAACAACATCAAAAGTTCAAACTAACTCAAAATTGATCATTTCCATAGGTTGACATCAAAATATTCACAAATTTGATCAAAAAGCTCTTCCAAACACCGAGTAAAAACCCAACTTCTTGCAAGGTATCAGTATAGCACCTAGACCTCCGCCATGTTTAGGGGACTAGGTGTCGTTTGTTGCATGATTTCAAAACCATGATTTTAAGCTGCTAATTGCTTATCTATTTTGAAGTTATGCATTGCATCACATGTTTTATGAACTTACGCCTGTTGCATAATTTTAACTAGACTCGGGGCTAATATTTCTGGATGTATTGTCCCCGACGTCTCATGATTGTGTGGAGTGCTTACTTGCGTTGTATGTCTCTCCTTACTTAGTCTCGCGACTAATGATGCTACGTTATGCATCTCAGGTCGATGTGATGGTCGTGAGGATGCACCTTCGACACAGTGATGTAGGGGATCAGGTTATCACCTAATGGAATGTGAGGACGAGTGAACTTTTTTGTTATTGCCTCGTCCTAACTTTTTGGTTGCAGGAGTTGATAGCAATGTTGACTTTACTTTTGCTTTTGAAACTCATGTAATATTTGTCGGCTTGTATTAAATAGCTGAGTCCCGGTGTGGGACAAGTACTTTGACACTCCGCCTGTAATAACTTTTATTTTATATTATCGCTTTATGTGTTTCCTGTTTTCCAAGCATGTGAGCTATGATCGTACGGGACCTTGGTTTCCGGAAAGTCCAGCGTACTCTGATAGGATGAGATCATGGTTAGCCTTTAACCGAGCTTATTGTGGGGTTTAGGGTTAGATTCCATAGTAAGTTAGGTGTGGCAGTAACGTGTCCAGTTTATGGAAATTGGGGTGTTACATAAGGGCTGAATTCCCTCATCATTTCTTAAGAATTCGTTCACCAAGACCATTGCAAATCCCCAATTATTGTGCTAAACTAACTAGATTTAGTGCCATTTCTGCATTTTGACATTCACCCTCGCCAGGGCGAGATTCTCTCATGATTAACAAGTTTTTGCAGGAAAGTTGCTCATGCAAGAAGCTCTCGCCAAGCGAGCCAAGCTCACCAAAGGAACAACAATCGAGGGAATATTCTTTGCCACTCTAACACCAGACGCCCACCCTTTTGAAGTGCTCGAGGCAATCATTCCTGACTCACCAATGGGGGCATTACCGGGACCACGGCGCAACCCACCGCCTCAGCAACTTCCAAGAATGTAGGGTTCTCTCCAGCTATAAATAGACCATGTTAATGTAGCAAGATGAGGACGGATGGATCGAGAGATCGACCACCAAATAGAACAACAATAGAGTCCTGAGTAGTTAGCAGTAGTGGAGTCGAGGAGAAGGATCGAGAGATCGACCCTCAACTCACTTTCAGTTCCTTTCTATAGTCGTGGTCTTATTTTGTTATTTCAATTCTAGCATTGTAGATCTCTAGTTTAATTCAAATATTTGTTTCCAAGTAGTTGCACTTGTCTTCTTATTCTAGTCATTTTCAACCTTTCCTAAGTAATTTAAACTATTGCATTCTAATTAACAGTTTTATACATCATTACAAGTGTTCATTACACTGCGCGCACCTTCTAGCTTACTCATAGTGTGCTCAAGAGGACTAGGAACCAGCTCATTTACTCGCATGCATTGCATTGGTTTTAGATTTCCTGTTCAGTACGTAGCATTTACTTCTAGCATGAGTAGTTAAATCTCCAGAAGTGACTTCCAAATAGCAAAGGGACCTAGAGTAAAGACAAATGATTTAAGGTATCTTTGCTTTACAACTACCCTAAAGGCAAGGCTCATTTAACACGTGTCGATTCATAGAGAGATCTGGAATCTGGCATCAGGACCATCTACTCATAGATGTGAAGGAACACCTGCCTTTTGGGGAGACAAGTAAAGATACCAAGCTAGTCGTATTTGAGATCCCACCCAAAGCACAGCGAGAGCTGGCAGGGACCCTACGCAAGAGCAAAGGGAAATCAGCAAGGTTTGCATTTCGCCTCTTTGCTCTAGGAACCTTGGTATATTTAGAATGTCACTTCGCTTATTACTCCTGTTCTACATCTACATCACTCATCTTGCTAACCAGCGATTCATCCACTAAAACCGCTTGGGATACAAATCTTAACCTTCGATCTGACAGTTGGTTAGCACTCACTCAATTATTCCCTGTGTTCGACCTGGAACTCACCAGAAAAAGAGGATAAATTTTAAAGCTAGACTACCACTGACCCGTACACTTGTGGAAAACCACCCTTAGCATTGGAATATACAAGATAGGTGGACAATTAATTGCGTACACAAAAAGGTGGTCAACTTTTCTTCAGACCTCATAGAATTTCCTTTGACCAACTTTGATGCAATATTAGGAATGGACTGGTTAGGACAATTTGGGGCTAAGATCTACTACCACAGTTAGAAACTATCAGTTAAGAAGCAGAATGGACCAAGGATAACCTATTGACATAACCCCAAGGAACCGTTAATGAAGGCCATCTCACATTGAAACTTTAGAATTTGATCAGAAAAGGATACCCGATGTTCTTGTGTTCAGCTTTTGACTTGAACACTGATTTTACAGACTTGGAGAATACACCAATGGTAAATGAGTTTCCTGAGGCATTTCAAGAAGAGATACCATGTATCCCACCAAATAGGGAGATCGAGTTCACAATCGATTTAGTCATAGACACACGACCGATCTACAAGGCATCGTACTAAATAGCTCCAACAGAGCTGAAGGAGTTGAATACTCAATTGCAAGAATTGCTAGATAAAGAGTACATCAGGCCCAGTAGTTCACCCTGGGGCACGTCAATCTTGTTCGTCAAAAAAAAGGATGGGAGTCTGAGGTTTTGCATAAACTACCGTGAGCTGAACAAGGTGATGGTGAAGAATCATGACCCGTTGCCAAGAATCGATGATCTTTTTGATCAATTGAGAGGTGCAAGTGTCTTCTCAAATATCTACTTAAGGTCAGTGTACCATCAGCTTAAGATCGCAGAGAAAGACATTGTTAAGACAGCGTTTAGAACATGCTATGGGCACTTCGAGTTTTCAGTGATGCCCTTCAGACTCTCCAACTCTCCTGTAGTGTTCATGGACTTGATAAACAGAGTTTTCTGAGAGTATTTGAACAAGTTCGTGGTGTAACGCCCTGATTTTCCCTATTCGGCCACGTCACTGTCACACCTAACTTACCTCAGATTGTACGCCTAATTCTTAGTAAGCTTGGTGCTCAGGCTTAACCAAATCATCTGTTCTTATCAGAGTACGCTAGATTTCGGGAAGCGAGTCCCCTTTGATCACAGCTCACTATTAAAATCTGGAAACAATCAGTCACCCAAGCCACGCAAGGGAATGCCTATATTCTATTACAGGCAATATGAACAGTGTTACAACGTTCATAGTTCGCAAAAGAATGTACCACGTCCGGGACTCGACTACTTAATACAAGCCGATAAATAAAATGATATAAATGAGGTAAGAGTTCAGAACATAATTAATAACTGAAATGTAAAGCACACAAACAGTTAATCACTATGTTCTCTTGGCCTCACCAAAATCCCCTGAGGTCGAAACCTCATCCCGCATGCTCACCAGTTAGGGTTTTCTTTACCCACTGGCCATCTTCATCTGCAGGATGCAAGTAGCACCATTAGTCGAAACGACTAAGTAAGGAATACACATAACATGCCATGCTATGCATATGAGAATGCTTCATGAGCCACGTCAAGAACGTCTTCGATACATTAACTTAACGGGTTTCAAAGGACTCTCGAAACTATGCACATCATCCGTGCATCTTTAAAACCATGCATGACATTCGATGCGCACTTGAAAACATTTCTTTCTTTCCCAAATCATGAATACACAATTCCAAGTGAAAACATGATTTTAAAACTCATGCAACTTTTAAAGTATGCATTAATTAACTTATGCTGTGCTTGTGAGATCAGAACGTCTCGCACAACATGATTCAACAATGCTTGCGAGCTCAAAACACATAACTTCAACATGGTAACATAATTCAACAATGCATGCGAGATTAGAACGCATAACTTCAACAATACTTGCGAGATCAGAACGCATAAATTCAACTATGTTGTGCTTGCGAGATCAGAACGCGTGACACAACATAAAGCATAATTCATAGAGTAAGATAACCATTTATGCACGCACAATAGGGTCCACCGACCTACTGTAACACATTCGCGACTTAGGCTGAAATGCAAGCACAACAGGGATCACCCCGTACCGGAACCATATACTCAAACCTCTTTTCTTCATAGGTGCTTAAGAAATCATTATAGCCTTATGGACAACCCAGGCACCCCAAGGTTCCAGCTAGATTCCACCAAGGCTAGAGTTTGGAAAGTTCCAACTATGGTCTCACGTGTCAAACCCCACCCAAACATGCTTACCATCCTATCTAACCCCTTAAACTGGACTTAAATTACCGGTAAACCTCATCAAGGGAGCTACTCGTCAGTAGTACAGTGACATAACTGAAAGCAAGCTTCCGGGTTGGTGGATAAAATCCTATGGTGATCAACCCACAAGAAACATCTTCTATGGGTCACCACTCTATTTCTATCTTTACGTGATTAAATCATTTAATGCAATGCATCAAATTTTATTGATCGTCAATTTATTTCCACTTATTGAATTGCTTCTGTTCAGTTCGAGACAAGGGATAGCAACCACTTGCTCGATCACTGATAGGCTTTATCAATTTCCATGCAATTCCAATTTCATAATCGAGTGGAATGCATATGTGCACACATGAGCAATCGATCTCATAATAATTCAATTAAATAATTAATTGAACACATAACCCTTCATGCATTTAATTTAAGAAAATTAAAATGCAGAATAACAACTTGGTAAGGAATAGACATTTCTTAAGCTTAGAATAAAATTATCCTAAGGCATGTGGACTTATGGGTGCCCGGTGTATATCCTTACATGTGTCTACAATCTTCAACACTTGGCCCAAAACTGATTCCAAACCGAACACTGCTTCTGAAATTCTGAAATTTCACGAAAGCAACTGAATCAATTTCCAGTAACAATTTGTGTCTTATTTTCATTAACTAACATTTTCCCAAATTCAACTTTCTTAAAAACCCATTTTCTTTAACAAGGATTTTTATTTCCAACAAATCCAAAATCCCACTTTCCATAGATCTTAACACACTGCCGAAAACAACATCATTCATAAATTTCAGTTTCTTTAAGTCATTGAACTCAAAGTCACCATAGATCTTTAGATCTCATTTTATAATTTCTGGAAATCTGTCAATAATCCCACTGTGAACAGTACTTTTTCCAAAATAAGTCCAAACAAAAATTCTAATCCGATAGATGTGCTTATCTTAAAGAGGAGAACAATATTTTACCAACAGATTCCTTAAAATCTCCTTGATCTAAACAAGATCTGAGCTTGAAATGTCTGGTTGTTCGAAGAACAAGAACTTTGGGTGTGTATTCTGTAATTATAAACTAAAGAAATGAAGTGGATGTGATAAAAATTGTAACGCCCCCAGATTCATAAGCCTTTGGGCTGCGTTACCGCCGTATTAGCCCGCCCAGACTGGTGGCCAGTCAGTCTAAACGTTCCAATACAAGGCGTACGTATCACACTTCCTAGAACCATTATAAGTAATTTACATTATTCCAAAAGGGATTTATACAAAAGATCAGTTTACAAAGCAACATATTTTCATAGCAAAACGTATTGATGCCATTATGGTCCGCTCAAAACCCATCCCAGCGTGTAGCTGCGTCTTCGGAAGGATCTACACACAATCAAACACACAAGGGGTCAGTACCGAGTACTGAGCAAGGGAATACACGAGCAAGAGAAACGGGGTAACAGGCATAAATCATAACATTCGCATAAGAGTAATCATCACACCATCATCCATACCAGTATTTCATCCACAGGAAGCATACACAGATGCACGTGATGCATGGCCTAGCATACACCTATATATCCTATAAGCAATGCATGCCTATGCCAGCATCTAAACCTGTGGAATAGAATTCCAGCAACCCAAGATGACTGCACGTTACCCTCCAGGGTAGGCCTTTTCAACCCTATATCAACCTGTGTTGCGCCGCAGGACTGGGACACCCTATATCAACCTGCTTAAACCACAGGACCGGGTTCCCTATATCAACCTGCCACAGGATCGGGTCAGCAACCCAAGGTAACGACATCACATCACCCTCCAGGGTGCACCAGGAATCTACCCAAAAACCTCCGCCTATGGTCCGGCGAAAACCCCGCCTGTGATCCGGCGAGAACCCTGCCTATGGTCCGGCGAGTACCAACCTGCGAATCGCCGCTATGAAATAGATACGTGGATCGACTATATCGCCAACCCACGGGAATCGTAATACAAAATCACTCAACTACGTATCAGTGTACATACCTCTCACGGTACCATAGCCTACCTAGGCTATATGTCGGGTAATATCCCTATCCCATTCGTATTATTATTCAATCCCTTTCGGTCTCATTACCAAGTCCATCGTGTCAATACCACTTGTCGGGAACTTCATTATTAAGTCCATTCTTACAAAGTCATAAGTCCAACCTATATATACACCTGCCGGGACTCTATACGGAATCCCGGTTCCGGTAATTATTATAACATCATAACCACAAAGTCTTCGGATAGAACACTGACTTCCTATCCATGGCCATGACTCATATGCCAGGCCACATGGTCATTACTTAATACCAGGCCACACCCATATATATATATAAAAAGGGTCATCAAAATATAGCACGAGGTCAACCTCTCCCGATATACAATCACTGGGCTTCCCGAGATCGTAGACCACGTCCGCAATCACGGGAAAAGGCCAGTATCGGCCATCCCAGTCGGGAGACAACTGCCCTCGCTATATGAACACTGGGCTTCCCGGGGTCCCTGACCATGGTTCAACCATGCTTTCGACTGAGGGAATAGGTCGCACATGGCCATCCCAGTCTTCGGTTAGGTAAAGAGACAAGAGATGGTTAAATCAACGGGGTACCGGGAAGGAATTCGTCCACTTACTCCCCTAACATGGCCATGATCCCGGGTTGCCAGATCTTCAGTCCTGACTTTACAGTGCCAGACCGTTCATGGCGCTGGCTTATCTTGCCAGATCAATATGGCATTGACCCAGTTGCCAATTCGACATAGCCTTGACATCGTATGCCAGGCTATTTGGTCTGGTCTACTGTTGCCAGGCCGACATGATCTCGACTTTCATGCTAGTCCAAACACGGTCTTGACTTCACATGCCAGGACGTCATGATCTTGACGCCAACTGCCAGGCCACCTGATAGGGGAAGGGAACCTTTCCCCCCCGTGTATCCCGAAGAAAAGAAAAGAAGAAAGTCGGGGAAGAGAGAAAGATAGTACCATCACGAAGGAAAGATAATAAAGAATAGTAACCATACATAGGGAATAGGGAACTCAATGTAAACCCTTGCCTGTTATGA
The DNA here is from genome assembly GCA_001909325.1 of Ruellia speciosa. Classification (NCBI taxonomy): domain Eukaryota; kingdom Viridiplantae; phylum Streptophyta; class Magnoliopsida; order Lamiales; family Acanthaceae; genus Ruellia; species Ruellia speciosa. Next base: position 8,414 of record MAYD01618203.1, read on the forward strand.
CCTTGGCTTCCAACGGTCTCCAACTTCAAGGTTCCAACCGAATCCTATATATACACGTACAAGATTCTACTTCGACAGAACCTCCCCTTAATTTTCTAGACTTCAAGGTCACTGTAGTAACCTTGAATACTTCCCAAGTCTCTACAAGACAAGGGAAATCTTAGAAGAAAGAAAAAGAAGGCAAGGGAAAGAGAGGAATGGAAGTGGTGGTGTGTGTGAAGAAATGAGAGGGGTGGGGTTATATTTATAGATGCACAAGAAGGGTCTAGGCTTCCTTAATGGCTAAGGACTTCCAAAAAGATCTAGCATCCTTAGCAATGAAGAAAATCAGAATCTGCCACGTTACAGGTCCCGCAGTTTTCGACTCCGCGGTATTGAAAAACGCAGTCCATTTCAGCAGGGTTTGCACAGCCCGTACGTTTTGGGTCATAACTTCTTCGTCCGAACTCCGATTCAAGATCCGTAAATTGGGTTGTGAAGCTAATTCAATGAGGAATCTAAATGTTAAATTTCAGAGCTATTGAACAACTACACAATTTTCAGAAATTTTTCAAATTTGGGTCATACGTTCCCGCTTTACCGTTTTTGTCATTACTTCTTTCCTTCGTCACTTCCTTACCAATCGGGACTTACGCTATTTCTTTTAGAGACTCTCAGGTTTTATTTTCACGGGGTATTATATTCCTCCCCCCTGAAATCATTTCGTCCCTGAAATGAGTGGTGACGTTAATCCTATGTCACATTGGTTATGATAATTTAAACTTAAGGTTTTCACTAAGGATAAAATAAATTCTTACTCATATGAGCATCATCGGGTTACGGGTTCTCTGCTTACCCCATTATATTCTTGCAGTTCTCAGGCCTTGCCGATGGCTGCCTGCCTTGCCCTGCAGCTCCCGCCGTTCCCTGCGATGGTCCATCTTGTGGCTCATGTGGACATTCCCATATTCGGTGGCCAATTTCTTGACTGTTTCAACACCTCCACCGGGGAAAATCATTTTGATGTTGCTTCTGGGCCTGATTGTTTTCACTGTTTGGTCCTCTCCCCTTAGCGATAGGCTTATCACTTTCACCTTCCGGGTTGTTCGGTTCTTCCCGATCTTTTTGGTTCTTAGCTTGGCGGGTTTCACGTTCTCTTTTCCGATTCCGTCGTTCATCAGCCCGACTTATTTCCACAAAAAGTGCTTGGTCAAACACCATAAAAAGAGAAGTTTGGTCTATGATGCCCTTTCCAATATGAATTTCTGCTCTTAATCCGTCCACAAATTTGAGTACCTTGTCGTTTTCCGTGGTAACAAGCTCCGGAGCGACTCGCATTAACTCTAAAAACTTTTGATGATATGCCGCAACTGTCATATCCTGGGCTTGTGTCAGGCTCAGAAATTCCCTCTTCTTCGTATTAATCATTTGTGACGTGTACAAGTGTGCCCTCAACGCATCCTTAAACTCCGTCTAACATAATCCTAGATTTCCCATCAGGGTTGCTTCCGCAGTTCTCCACCATTGTAATGCTGCACCGATTAGAAAGTGGGAAGCAACTAACACCTTACGGTTTTCTGGGCAACCGATATGTTGGAAGATCCGGGTAATTTGATATATCCAATCGTCAAATTCCACTGGGTCCACTCCTCCGGCGAAAGGTGGTGGTTGATGTCTCAGCGTAAGTTCTAAATAGTCCACAAGCGGCGGGGAAGCTGGAGCTAGGGCAGCCACGGCAGGGGCAGCTGGGCCATTTTGCATGGCCTGGAAAGCAATCATCATCTGCTGGACAAAGTCTGCAGGGTTACAGGCTGGGGCAACACCAGGAGGTGGGTTTTGCTGTTGTGGTTGTTCACTTAGAGGTACTTCTTGGTTATTGGGCACATCTGGTACGTCTGGGAGAACGTACCGCTTTTGTTCATTCTCATGGGGTTCAGGACTCCCCTGGAATCTACCTCGCTGGTTTCTTAGAAGCGGCGGCATTCTAAACGAAACTGGGTTAGACCACTACTTTCTTAAAAACTAGTCACAAATAACAACAATCACACGCATATGTAAATATATCCTTCCAGAATTTCCATCATTTTGGTTATAGAATTCCATCATTCTATAACCAAACGTGTGGGTCGCGCAGCTTAAGAAATGCAATGCAACATGCAATTCCCCCACACATCCTCACTTACCGATTTAGTTTTAAATTTTCAAGTTTTTACCTTCATGTTATGGTTCTGATACCACTATGTAACGCCCCCAAATTCATAAGCCTTTGGGTTGCGTTACCGCCGTATTAGCTCGCCTATACTGGTGGCCAGTCAGTCTAAACGTTCCAATACAAGGCGTACGTATCACACTTGCCAGAACCATTATAAGTAATTTACATTATTCCAA